>ML787350.1:218052-247524 GCA_009831015.1 Picea engelmannii | reverse complement strand
GCACTCATAGGTGCACGCAGAGTGGAGAGGAGGGCGCATGGAGAAGGAAGGCACACGAGGAAGGAGGGAACACCAGAGGAGGGCACACGGAGAAGGAGGGAACATGGGAGGAGGGCGCACGAGAGGAGGGAACACGACTAGAGTCGTGTTCCCTACTCTCGCGCTCATAGCTCGCACTCATAGGTGCACGCAGAGTGGAGAGGAGGGCGCATGGAGAAGGAAGGCACACGAGGAAGGAGGGAACACCAGAGGAGGGCACACGGAGAAGGAGGGAACATGGGAGGAGGGCGCACGAGAGGAGGGAACACGACTAGAGGAGGGCACATAGTTTTGAGGGTGCACCAGAGGAGGGCACGCGGTTTTGAGGGCACACCAGAGGAGGTATCATGGGAGAAGGGAACACGCAGAGGACACACAAAGGATAAATATGGTTTTCCTTCTTTCTCCTATCACTTGAGTGTGCATGCTAATTGTTTGATGAAATTATTGATAGAAATATGGTTTGATGGAATGTAATGGTTGTAGGGATATTTTCCTAATGTCTTGTAGAGTTCCCAAATATCACTTCCCAAGATTAGCATTCTTACCATGTGCCAAAAATTGTCACTATCTTCTATGTAATTCAAATCTTCCCTAAAATAGAGCACACATATGAGCTAAGTCATCCTTTTAAAATGAACATAGATGGTTTTATATTAATGTGAAATATATAAATAAATGTGGAAACTTGTAGTCCTTCATATGAATAATGACATATTGAAATCTAGCACTCCAACATCACCTTTAGATGAGAGAAACAAGCTGGCCCAAATGGCACTTTAAGCCTTTTTTGGCATTTCAAAAATTTCCTGCCTAGATTTGTAAAATTCACGTAATGCCCATAAAAAATTCTTCTAGAGAAAGCCAACTATTATAGGTTTAACAATATTTACATCCTCACAAAAGCGATGTGTCAAATTTTCTCCAAGAATATTTTATCATCATTGATTTCAATGAAACTGGTAATTTTTCGCCAATATTGCAAGTTGTCTAACAATTTTTGAAATGAAAATAAATTTGATAAAATTTTGTTATGGAAACAAAAAATCTATGCTAGGTTATATTAATTAGGTTTCCTCAAAAAACCCATGTGCCCTAATTCTAGTTCTCTACTCCAAATTCCCTTTCCATAAATTATAATTCCTCAAATTTGGTCATTTTCAAGAATTTCAAGATGGGGTGATTGAGTATTGGAATTAAAGGTTTTCAAGCTACGATAATAGATAATATGAAGGAGATCATCATCATTGTGCACATCATCATTGACTACTTGTATCATCTATTAGGACTTTGGGGTGGATCTTTGAATGAAGGAAAATATTGTATATTGAGCCCACATAAGTAACAACATACCTGACCTGGAACACTAAAGATACAATTGTTGGGAATGTTCCCCCATACCCCACCATAGAAGAGATAACTCATTTATCTTTGGCTTGATACATACTATGTTATTTTCATGACTCCTTGTATTAGTGTCTTGTCTTAATGTTGTCCTAATCATCCTAGTCTCCTTTGCAATCCAAAAAATAGCCTTGGTTTTTCAAGTTGAACTTGGAGTTGTTTTAATACTGCTTAATGGTATTGTATGTGCAAAAAAAGTAGAATATGTTCAACTTCTATAGGTTCTTGTCTCTTTCACTAGGTTTCCCATTATCACTATATTGTTTTCCCTCCTTTGTTTGCTTCAATTAGGGTCACTTGGATTCGATAAAAAAATTCTAGACCCAATCCTCTTTTTGTGGTTGTTTATAATGTGCATTGGGTTCCATGTCATCTTCCATTTCTATGGTCATGTCTAGGGTTTCTTGATATGATGTCGACTTGTTTTCTTAAACATGATTAGTTATTAGTTTGGAGTTTGGAGTTCAAAGCCAATCCATGCATACAAGTTCCTAGATATTATATTTCAACTTACCAAAAAAATCCTTCAATACAAAGTTGTATCATTGTACAATTTCTCCCTTCAAACATCTAATAATTCTGAACTTTGTAAATGCCAAATTCTCAGTATATAGATATCCATCTAGTACTTCCTTGAATTAATTGAGTACATCATCCCAAAGTTACAAATCTAGTTTCTTGTTATCTCTCTAATACCATTTGAGTATGGTGCCTCATAATGTACCTTTGAATGTGATCCACTAGGTGGATAGGTTAATGATTTTCTCAACTTCCCAATGGGTATTAAAATAAAATATATGATCATTCAAACCCCTAGTGCCATCAAAAGTCAAAAACAACATGCTTCCAAGAAAGGTGCGCAATTGTTGTAGTCGTGTAACAACAAGCTGAACTGGCACACAACTGTAACAGCTGGTGTAACAATAGCGATCTTTCTTCAAGACTAGTGTAACAACTTCTAGTAAAGGTGTGAAATTGTAACGAACCTCCTCGTTACACTGACAAACCTCTTATAACAAGTGCAGTTTTTTGTTTTTGTGTGTGGGTGTGTGTGTACAAGGGTAACAAGACATTACACTCTGTGTCGCCACATGACAACAAATCATGACGCATGCAACTGTGATATCAACATAAAGATCTAAGATGCACATCAACATCTGCCAGTAAAGAACAACAATCATCCGACAAAATAAAATGACTGACTACCCACCCATCCTACCCTGCAATGGTTAGGACCTCCAAGACACATAAGCAATGCTCAAGCCCAGGTTCCCATCGATTTTAACCATTTAAGGTCTCAGGGCTGGCGAATGTTCTAAGGAACATGGAGGTGTCTACATCCCGCCTGACACAAGCAAACCAAGCAATAAAATGTTTACAACCAAGTACTACAATGATTAAAGTACGACCACACCCTGTACGGTTGGCGCAAGTCAAAAGGATTCCGACAACAACCAAATGTGATTAAGACAAGGCATTATCTATGACTCAATTAGCATTAATTGCAGATTCGTTACTCCATTTAATTTCCATTAGTTGACAAGTCACCCAACCCAACCTTAAAATAATGTAAATTGGCTAATTGCAAATTCCCCATTTACTAAATTGTAATAAATTAAGGTACTTAGTTCAAGGACATTAATTTAGATGTCATCAATAACCATAAAATTACATTAACATTGCACTAAATATCCATGGCATTACTTTCTATATGTTATCTAACACTAACATTACACTCTATATTGTATTGCAAAAACATTACTCTCACATATTTCAGAAACAATATATTACCATGACGTTACCTTTACATATTTCATTAACCATATGATTTACAGTCACAATACCTTTACACAATACTGTAACAATTTATGTTATCCATAACATTAAAATTTCAGTAACATTCCACTAAAATTACAATGTCCTTACCTTTTATGTTACGATAACATTGCATTAGAATAACAATAACATTACTTTTATATAACCCTAACATTACATTATGTTTATTATGGTAAGAACAATCTAATACAAAGGCCTTATAATTACATATTGCCAAATCTCATATTATGGTAACAATACTTTTATATCACCCTAACGTTACATTATGTTTTATACGGTAAGAACAATCTATTACAAAGGCCTTATAATTACATATTGCCAAATATCATATGATAGTAACAATGCTTTTACAATCACAAAAACAATTATGTTATCAATGATAGTCACCGTTACGCTTTATTTGTATTACCTTATCATTGCAATAATAGATACAATAGAATAAAAACAATTACCCTATAAATTAACAATGACAATAAAAAATGGCAGCCCATCCACTATGCCAAGTAAAGAAAAATTTAGCAACGAGACGACTGGAGGTTGTGGGTGCATGCCCGACATCAATCATCATTTGGAAACTATTGTAATGGCAACTGTTAGAACCAGGAATCAACTTAGAATTTTCTTTTCTAGACCGCGTCATAGAAAATTCCTTCACCGCCATACATCACGCTCTGGCAGAGGTAAATAGTTATACGATTTTTAATTCAAATGTGTAGGGAAAAAGGTTACGGATTGAATGCTGCTGGCAGGGGCGATTCTAGGCAATTTCTTGTTACAGTTGCAGAGGCGGGTAAAATTTTACGATTCTAATATAGTTTCCAGGTAGTAATTGTCCAGATTTGACACAGTTTTGCAAGGACAAAATTAAATGTTTTTATTGACAGTGGCAGAGATGAAATTTAAGGGGTTTTCCACACCGTTTGGCAAGGTGAATAGATATTGTAGAGACAACATTATTGTTGTAGAACTAGCGTGTAAGGTGGAGTTTGGGACCAACATTGTCTTAACCACTCTGCAAACAGACACATGACTCAATGCTAAAATTGCTAAAAATGACATAATAAAACGGACGTGTTAGGGTACGAAATTATCATAAAATAAACCATCTCATCCAGGAATCAACCAAGGAGGATTGAAACTTTACAAAATTCAACTCTGCAATGAGTTGGGGTAAAAATGCAGTTCGTTCGAAGGTAAAATGGTGGACACGATTCAACCAAGCATGAGAATGATGTCGCACAAGTTTGGGGGCCTTTTAGCTCAACGAAGCAAGCCTAAAGATCCTGTTCAACGTGGACACTAGTAGGTGGAGTACTGCTATCACCACTACGTTGTGGTGCTGAAGGAGAAACGAAAAAAAAATTACTCATGATCAAAGGAAACTGTGCTTGGGATTGGCAGACCCAGGACTTCGATACAGCCTAAAGACGGAGGTGATAATAAGTGAAAACAATGAGGAAAGATGTTGTGACGGTTAAAAGGTTGGGCTATCTAAAGGGATTAAGAAAATTCACATCAAAGATAAACACGCCATCCCCAGAAAAATAAAGAACAGATCACGCCATCCCCAGGAATGTTGTAGTCATAAGGATGCAAAGTGAAAGCCAACCCAATGCAAAAATTCCAGAAACAAATTCACAGTAACTAATTACGAAATGAAAATGCCAAGAACTGCAATCATATGCCAGTAATTAGATTCGCAATGTCATTAAACCAAAATGCAACTGCCAAGAAATGCCATCGCAGGCTATTCATAAATTTCACAAATGCCATTACCCCAATCATAGAATGAATTCGAAATTTTCCTTTTTCTTATCTAGTTAATAACAGAAGTAATAGGCATTTATCGATTTTAGATGAATTCGCCATTGCGGAATGGATTCGCCATTACATCCATTACAGAAGAGTCCAATTTCGTTTTGTAAATAATAGAGGTAAAAGGGTCATATTTATTACTGCACGAATTCGTCATTACAACGCATTTTCTATGTAAATAACAGGGTGAAATTCAATGCATTATCTACATAAATAACAACGCATCCATGTTTACACTACCATGCATTATAACTATATCAGTGATTGTCATTGACTGTAAAATTATACAGCAATAAATTAAATGCAAAAATACCAATCCAAAAAATGCAGCACGAAGAGTAACACAGAAGCATAAAGATCCCAACCAAGGAACAGTAAAACCCAAACCAGAACGATGACCACAATAATTTTTAGGCAACCAATCGAATGGGAAAAAGCTCAAGGAAGAATATATCCATTTACAATCAACATACAGATCAAGCATAAGTTCCTAATGCATTCTACTCTACAAAATAACGAGTGTACCGTTGCCTTATCGCCTACCTTGAAGGACGTCTATGCGCTCCGTGTCGCTCCTGCTCGCCGACCGTCGAGACCTCACTGGTACCTCCTAGCCAATCACTATGGGTACTCTACTTCCCCCTTAGCCCCCCGAGCCACAAAGGGGCCACAAACTATCTAGATGGTACGTCTAGCTCCCAGCTCACCTTGCAAGGCTGAGCTACCACTCCTATCCGAGCCACACACTATTTATTTCAATTTAGAAGGTTCTTAATTGCAGATTCTTTACTAAGTTGACCTCGCTTTTTACCATAAGTTCCCCTCTTTCCCTTATTATGTTTCCTCCATTCCTTAGTTTCCTAAATTTTATATTTCCTTCTTTCCCCTTTTTATTAGAGCCAAAATGGCAATTGCGCAATTTACCCTCTTTTCCTTTTATTATTAATTTAATATCTTTTTACACTTTCACAAGTTAAATAATTAATTTCTTCTTTACCTTTGATATCCATAGATTTTATTTAAGATCTTACTCTCTTCATTTTTCCCAAAAATTTATGAAGTCCACAAATATTACTTAAGTGATTTTTAGTTTAAATTTTATTATTTTATTTTTATAAGGTATTTTTCTTAAGGGTGGACAAAATTTTACCCCTAGAGAAATTTTAGACTTAGAACTTAGATTCTGAACTGGGTGACATTTATTTAGGGAAGTTGTTTTAAAATTTCTTAATGTGTTGTCTGTCTTAGGGCCATCTAGGTTCCTACCCCTATCATCATCAATGCGATGTGCCCTTCAGGACACACTAGGTGCTCCAAGGGTGCCACTCGCCTCATTTTTTCCTTTGTGTGACGTGCCCTTCAGGATGCACTACGTGCTCCAAGGGTGCCACTCGCCTCTTGTGTTTCTTTTGTGCGATGTGCCCTTTAAGATGCACTACGTTCTCCAAGGGTGTCACTCGCCTCTTGACTGATTGGTAGACATCAATAACCCCTGGAGTCAACACTCTACCAGGTGAACTTGTGGGAGACTAAGGGATTCTAAGGAATAAGGCCCCCACCTTATTGCGCACCCCTTAGAATCATCATGAGCGACTGTCACAGCCTGCTCTTGCGGCATCGTGGGTCCTCTCGAACTAGGTAATTGTTAACCTACAGTTAGAGCCACAGCAGGAGTGCTAGTAGGTTGTGGCAGGGCTGTTGTCCACACCTCTCCCTCAACTTCTCTGGTAGTTGTGTGTGTGGCCCCTTTACTCCATATGTGAGTCTGGTTGGCAAGATATCGTCAGCCTACATCATCAACAATCATGTCAGACATGTCCACATCATATCATCTAATCAAATGTACTAGAATCATAGTAAAACAATCAAACCCCAATAGCACACTCCCTGACTCGATCTGGAGTCCAAGGGGTTCTGTCAATGCCTCTGCATCCTCAAGGTCCAAAACCCTGCACACTCAGTAAAACCGAGTCAATTACACATGTCTATGTCAATGCAATAAAACAACATGTCATCTACCCATGACGCATCAAAATCAAAGACAAATGTTTTAATATCATATAATCTGGATCATTTGTGAGCAAGTGTCCTCAAAGAATAAGTTTTCTCAGTGTGCCAGAGTGAGATGTTACAAAATTGTTGTAGTCATGTAACAACAGGTAGAACTGGCACACAATTGTAACAGTTGGTGTAACAACAACGATTTTTCTTCAAGACTTGGTTGTTTTTCTTTAATCTACACATTTTGATCATTAGTTGAACATTCATGGATAAAATATGAGAAACACTACCAATCAAACATGTTAAGTAAATAAAAATACAAAATCAAGATCAATGATTCATACCTTGGGAAAAGGTCTTAGCAAACATTATATTAGGCATTTTAGCATAGAAATGATAAGGTTGAATGAGCAGAAGATATAGTGAAAAAGAGACATTTCTGGGTCCTAACAGGTAAGAGCCCATAGAAGTTGGAAAAACTTGTGTTTGAAAACGTGGATGAAAAAAGGATGGTTGGAGAGAAACCATGCTTAGGATTTCCACAATAGTTGAGACAATCCTTTAGACCTGCAACCCAATTATTGTTCCTCATCAATTGCTAGAGGCTATGTGTTTTTGTTTTCCCGGGTTATTACCAAAAGGAAAATAACGAAATGGAATCTTTATCCACATGCTAAAGAGAACCAGAAGGGAAGAGCACTTTAAGGGATTGTTGAGAAGAGAATGAGGGTCTTCCTTGTGTTGTGTGGGGCAGTGGAAGAGAGTGCCATAATTGGTCTGAGTGTTGGAAGAGGGCCTAAAGATATTTTGTACTTACTAGATTGGCTTGTCATAAGAGTAATGGGTTGGGTTGAGTGATATTAGAGTCACATAGGAGGTTATTTTTCCATAATAGTATCATGGTATAACATGGGGTGGAATCCATAGTTGATTCCTACAACTAGGTGGAAAATCACTCCTCATCAACCAATTGGTTGACATCGCTATATTGTAGATAACTATTCATGAATGTGTACTTTTATTCTTTGCTAATGCATTGAATTTAATGGACAATAAAAGAATTCAAATTATGCAATGTTATTTCCATTGTTTTTTAATATATGCATACAAATTATGTATTTTATTGGTGTTCAAAGTTAAATTCAACCTCGCATATTGTTTATAAGGCAAGATAAATTCATGGGTAGAGTTATATGGGAAAGAAAAGGCATCAAGAGACGCTTTAGAATGGTAAAAAATCAATTTGAAGTTGTTCTATAGTACCCCATTTCCTCAACAATGGTAAATAGGAGGTTGGGTACGTGACTTTTTTTCATGGCATAGTATTCATTCCTTTACAAATGAACATGCAAATTTATGCATTTCTTGTTGTTAATATAGCATCCAAAACCTTGGATTTGTTGAATGTCCATTGGTCATAAAGTGACAAGATTTCTTCCATATTTCCAATCTAATTATTAAAGATTGTAACCTACACACATGCATGGTATTTAAAACATGTTAAAAAAATTCCAATCCATAAGCCACAAATTAATAACCAATAAAGGGACAAGAAATATGATATTATAATGAAACCAAAACATATCATGAGAGAATGATGCAAAGCATTGAACATACTACTATTGAAACGAATAAGGAGTAAGAAATCTATTCACATCCCACCCAATCACTCAATTGATAATGACTTTCATAATTTCATAATACCTAGAAACTTTAAATGCATTAAAAAGAAGGCAAGTTATAAGAGAGGTAGAAAACTTGAGAGGATCCCTCCCATATAAGGACTTAGGGATAGGAAATGGTGGAATGATGTTATTTGGAGTTTTGTCCAATTATGAATCAACCCAAATTATCAAAACTAGAATAAGAATAGAAAATTAGTTAGAATGTTGAGTTGTTATGGTACTCCACATATGGTACTCTGCATCATTGATTTTGGTTTTTATGTGCATGAGTAAAAGTTGGCCCTATTTTCCATGTGAGATTAAATTCTTTGGCATTACGTGGAAATTCATTTCTAATGCTAGTGCCCTCATTTTTGGAGCCAGATAGTCAATGGCTATCTGAAATCTTTAAAGTCACACATTCTGTGACAAATTGTCACTTCTTAAGACATCGTGTTGGATCATTTTGTTTAGACACCCCCCATAGAGCCCTCCCCTCAAACATTATTGCCAACTTGAACCTTTCCTCTATTCCCCACCAGCCACTAAAGGTGCTTTCCAAATATGTGAAATTCCAGGATCATGAATTTCCAAACTATCGATCCCCACTCGAACTCTTTGATAGGCCTCAAATTCAGTTCTCCACTGAGTGTCGGGGGATATGCAACTATAAGCAACTTTATGCAACTTATATGAAAATATATGTAACTTTATGCAACTATATGCAAATTTATACAACAATGAAACATATGCAACTTATGCAACTGTATTGCAACCATATGCAACTATATTGCAACAATTTCGTATGAAACTATATGCAAATACGCAACTATATGCAACTATATGCAACATGAAACTTATGCAACTTAAGAAACTTTATGGAACTTATGCAACTTTACACAACTTTATGCAACATGCAACTTTATGCAACAATGCAACTTATGCAACTATGAAACTATATGCAACTTATGCAACTATGCAACTATATGCAACTATATGACAGATAAGTGTGGGAATTTCAACTTTATGCAACTTATGCAACTAAATGAAACTATATGCAACTGTGTTGGTACCAAAAACGTATATTGTCATGATAACTTATCTTCTTGTTTTAACGAGTGTAGGTACCACCAAATAGGTATTTGTCGGATCTATCTTCCTCGAGTGATGATCAAGATATACTAAGAGAGGTTGAAAGTGAGACGTGTTGTACTAGATCTACTGGTTCTAGATCAACTAGGTTGGAAAAGGAAAGGAAGAGATTTCATATACGCATGTAATTTTTTATTGCCAATTGAGGGTCGTTGTTACACATCAACATTACTTGCTTCGATAAGTGTTTCAAGTGTCACATGTTGCTCACAAGTGTCGCAAGTGTCAACCAAAGCATATTTCCATGATGCCTATGTCATACTTATAATGACATTAAGAAGACACTTAAAATACCTCAACCACTTGATTTGAAGGAAGAGGAATGGTTAACTAAAGTTAGGTATCTCTTTCCATCTGAAATAACCATTGAATCTAGGGTTTTAGAAGAGATATCTCCCCTATATCACTCTTAGGAGCATTGGTGCTCCCCTATAAAGTGATAGGGAGCGTTATAACACTGAAAAACCATTCTGGAGGAGTGCTATTGATTTTAAGAGTGTTGGAACCCCCCTAAAGCCTACTAGGGAGCACTATAGCGCTCTGATGGCCCTTTTGAGGGAGTGCTGCCTATTTTGGGCAAAAGTTGGTCTATTGTGGATAATAAGGGGAAGATCTTTTCAATCTTGGAAGGCAGTTGAATTTGAACCCCTGGTCCAGCCATGATCTTAGGGAAGATCCCTAACTCAAGGAGGAGAATCCTCAACTTACCCTAAAGATGCCTCAAGAGGTTAGGCCTCTCTAAACTTATATAAGCAGGCTCTATCATGGTAGAAAGGAGGAATAATTAGAAGCATGAAACCTATGATCTCATAGGAAACACACAGTGAACTGGAGGAGAGTAATCAATGAAATTGTTGTCATCCGGATCATGGATCTTTGAGCAAGGGTTAGACAAAGGGGATTTGACGAAGCTGCTACATTTGCATCTACGGTTGTAAGTTACTTTCATCATTGTTCTCATCAATATGACATGCTTGGCCTGTTTCTTTCTAGTTTGTGTTTAATCTCACATGAACTTGTCTCTAATAGATAGGTCTATTTCAAGCTAATATCAATAGAGTAGGAAGTGGTTGTACTATTGTTTGTCTATAGGGCTCATCGAGGAGCAAAAGATTGGAGCTCAACTCGAAGCGTGCAGGGACAAACGCCGGTAAAAGGTACTTCTTTTCTCCTTCCTCCTCATACATTAGTTTGTATAGATCTAAAAGGAAGTCAGTGTCCATGATAAGCGTCTTCTGTATTAAGAGTTAAGAGTCTAGCTCTCAAGAGGAGATCTACCTGTCCGCAGGGAGATTTTCCTTCAACAGAAACTGGCGAATCCACTAGGGAGAATCGAATCGAAACTTTTGGTTTTGATTTTTCCTCATAGACCTTGTCTTACCCTTTGATTGTTTTCATACATTGTTCACCCCTTTTGCTTGATTTCATATGCTGATTGACTCCTTACCCCATCACACTCAGCTTGATTGCCAAAATTTGACTGAAATTTTGGGTTTTTGGACATTTTCATGAGATTTTTAAGCCTAGCGCCCCTGTGGCCATGTTAATAGAGCGCCAGTGCTCCCTAGATGTGTTAGAAAGAGCGCTATAATGCTTGGTACCCCTTACACCAGAGCGCCAGCCCTCTTTTGGCAAAAAACCTTTCCAAAATTGCTTTTTCTAGGATCCAATCCCTTTCTTTCACTTACTGAGCCCCTTTATGAGTCAATGCTTCTTCCCACTGGACTTTGACATCCTTCCTTCTAGGGAATAAATACCTTTTTGTCCAGATTTTGTGGCCTTCTTCATTATTTTTTTGAGTTTTTCTATTGTTGGGAGTTTGAAATCAATCCACTGCTTTTTCTCTCCTATCTGACTGAGCAAAAACTCTGGTGAAGGAAATAAGAAGTCTACGAATCTCTTCATTTGGTTTTTTTTACTTTTTGAGGTCATTGTTCTTCAACATCTCTCTTTTGTGTGAAATTCTTGATTTTCTTTGTTATCTTTGTTTTATTTTGCTTCTTGTTTTTTATCATAACAAGAGGGTGTGTTGTGTGTATGAAACGTGCTTATGATTCTCTGAGTTTCCTTGATCTAAAAAGTTAATTGGAAGGGGAAGTGTCATGTTGAATTAATCATTATCCACACACAAACAATAAAGAGACACCTTAGTGATTGATTTGCATATTAGAAGACATTTCTATAAAGTTTTAGCATCACATTGGATTTGATTGAGAAATTTTGTTTGAGGACATTCCTTATTAGTGTTTGATAGTGAAAACAACTCTCTCTCTCCCTTAAATAGACATTCATCGAAAAGAAATGACTGCTTATCATATTTTATGCATTTTTGGGGATTGAGTCATCATTCCATCCATTTCACTTTCATACACTCCTTTTGAGTAAAGAACAACTATAAAATGAACGCTAATTAAAAACTATCTAGAACATTTTTTTCTAGGATCTTCCACCAATAGTAGACTAGGATTAGCACTTTGGATTAGGTTGTGATCATAACTCTCCAAATTTTCCAAAACAAACATTAGCATCCTAAGCTAGGGAGAGTCAAATCCAATTGTCGTATAATTTTACCTGGGATCCCCCTCTCACACAGGGGTTATGCATGAGGTCGCACTCGGGAAAGATACAAAGATTATACCTCCGTGGTTTGATTGATTGTAGTAGTCGGATCATATTATGGGGATCACTTAAAAGGTATACCCATAATGTTGAGTGGAAGCCTTTCAAGTTGATTTCGCGCTAGATACCTTGCCCATACGTTCAGACTGGACTGTCGATTGTACCTGCCCAGGGGCTGACTGCGAATTGGTAACCTTAGTAGCCACAATATTTAGGGTCTTACACAAGGTGACAGTGATGGGAATTCTCACTGTACCTGGAACAGACATTGGTCAAACTCACTTGGGCTCCTTGGAGGGTAAATTCACAATTACTGCGTGGAAGCTTGCACCAAGGTGAAATTCCATTAAGCAGGTCACCATTGTCACTGTTCCACCATATCCCTTCCCCTTCTTGACTTGATCACGCGACGTTGGATTTCATCACCAACTAGCACGATCATCGAGAGAAGGTTTTGTTTGCTTGGTTGTGATTCCTAGATTCTATTAGCGTATGTTGTTTCTTTTCGGTAGTTGGCCATAGATTTTTTTCGCCAACATTGACCCTCCACGCCGTTCGCGTAGGGTATAAGGACTTCCTCCAGAAAATATGGAAGAGAATACCCCTTTACCCCCTCATTCTATGGAGGAATACCCTCAACAGAGTGAAGTTAACGACATTATAAGCTCCCAAGAGGAAGTTCCCACCTCTTTAGAAAATTTTCCAATTGTTTCAGAGTCTCTGGAGGCTTTCCGCATCCTTGAGGGATATGAGAGGCGTGTTCTCCAATTGAATTCAGCCAGTGCATTTGTCGTCGTCAATACTTTTGACATTTCGACTGGGTCTCATTCAAACCCTCTAGTCGAAGACCCCTTTTGGACCACAGATGTTGTTCAAATCCCACCGCGCATGGTGCAGGATATTTACGAAACAAGAATAGGTGTTGATGTGCCTGTTACCTACACCATATCCTTAAATCATTTTACCGGTACTACCATTTTTCCCACTATAATGTCCATTGATCGGAACACATCATCTGTTGGCCCAAGGTCCACTTTTTCTCTCCAGACGACCCACTCTACAATGGTCCCTCACGTTCCAACTATTCCCACCGGTAATGTAGTGGTTAGCCAAGCTGCAATTGGCACACCAATAACACCTATACCTTCATCATCACTCCCTTTTGGGTACAGAGCACTGAATTCTTCCATTGTCACTACTGCCCAAGTTATGCCTGGAAGTTCTATACCTATACAACAAACCGGAGGGACCAGTCTTTGTGGCTTTAACCCATTAAACAACATCGGTCAGTCGTTTACGTCTAGTTCCCAAAATCTGGGAACTCCACATCATGCTGGGGGGCATCCTTCCACTGGAGGACAACTTCCATTTGGAGGGAACCCTCATGCTGGGGGTCAGCCTCAATCCGGAGCCTACCATCAAATGCATGGACAAAATGTGTCTACCACACCCAATCCGTGGAATATCCCTTTTCTAGGAAACCCACAGTTCTCGGGGGGACACAATCCTCAAGCTCCACAAAAAACTCTTCCCCCTCAATGGAATCAACTATATACTCCTTATGGAAAAATGACAAATATGGCTTATAATCCTCAAAACCCATTCGGTTATCCTCCGCTCACGCATGTTTCTCGAACCCCCTCAAATCCTGTGTACCCTGGTCAATACCAACCTTATACAAGAGGACCCAATGGTTACAATTATCTGCCTAACCTAGTGTATGGTCCTATTGGTGTTCCTATGCCACACCAGTATCACCCACAGGTTAACTGACAACTACCTTTCCTAGCGACTCTGGATCTCCCAGACTTATCTCGGTTAACAAATGATCCTATTTTTCATTCTCCGGTTTGGCCAGCTATTCCAGCTAAACTTCCTTCTGATATTCCAAAATTCAACTGAAAGTCCGGAGAAGACCCAAACAACCATGTGATGACTTTCCATTTGTGGTGTTCATCGAACTCCCTCATGGATGATTCTATACATTTGTGTCTTTTCCAACGAACGCTTACGGGTTCTACAACAAAGTGGTATATTGAACTACCACGTGCTTCTTTTCACGATTTCAACTCCCTTGCCATGTCCTTCCTCACATACTTCCAACTACCCATTCGATACGAGACGGGTACTGAACTATTGACCTCCCTTCGTCAGACAAACTTCGTACACATCTCTGATCATATTCATGAATGGAGACAACAATGAAGGTTAATAAAAGTGGTCATTCCTGACCAATTATTAGCAGAATGGTTCACTAAATCACTGTTACCCCCAATCATTCATGATGTTTCTATGGGTGGTGTAGTCACCGAGGAAGAAGCTATTGCTCGAGCTTAGTACTTATATTTGGTTTATTCACAATCTGGTACTCTGTATGAATTGATACCAAATTCTACCCATGCCACTACTGATCCATCCAAACCATCGTCTACCTCGCACACAAATGGAGTCGTTGGCTCCGTCAAAACCCAATCTACTTCCTAGTCGACTGGAACAACCCAGCGGTCCACTTCGACGTCTACCCCCAGTTCAACCACACCCTCTTCTACCTCTCCTCAAACTCAGGTCTCTGAAGTGAATACAGTCCAATCGACCCCTTCACAACAATCTGTAGGTAAGAAGAAAGCAATAAATAAACCAAAGAAAAACAATAACAATGAACAACCAAAAACTCAAACTCAAACCCCTACTGCCGGAAAACAACCACAACAAAAACTGAAATTCCCATGTCTCATTTGTGGCGATGATCACTACACCCGAGATTGTCCACATCGTTATGAAGTGGCCAAGATTTTTAATGGAAATTCACAACCCACTGTGCTTACCTAGCCTTTTCCACAGCAGCAATATTTGGTTGCTCAAACCCCCACTCCAGGGGGCAGTTCCAACCAATCTCATGATGAGGCCTCGACAAGTGCCCACATTTACATGTTTAATGGGATTAATATGACCACTTGCACTACGATATATGACACACTGATTAAACCTGATAAGCCGAAGACCACTAACGGTTCCTTACCGGACCCATCACCATCTTTCGTTAGTCCTCTGTCTACTAACCCTCCGTCTGGGCCACTCTATATAGAGAAACCTTCATTTGAATCCATCTTACGCCCTCCTAAGAGCACTATCCAGAAATCTACCTTTAATCCTAGTTCACAGGCTGCCCAAAACTACAACATCGTTGAAGATTTGGCTCAAGCACTGTGTGCTATGTCTGCTTTGGAAGTTCTATAACACTATCCCAGTCAACGTAGAACGCTCTTGGCTACCATCAGCACTTTTGATCCTGAGTCATCTAATAACCTCATGTTTAATTTGGATGATCATCAACCTCGACTCTCCCACCAACTAGCTTTTCAAATCGATGTTGTTGTTCACAATCAAAAAATCCACCGAACTATCTTGGATGAGGGAGCCTCTACTTGTGTCATGTCTTTGTCTTGTTGGAAAGGCTTAAAATCACATTCCCTTAACAAATCCCCTATGATGTTATGCACTTTCGATGGGTGAGGTTTTCATCCTCGTGGAATTTTACAATCCTTAGCCATTCAGTTGGGTGGAAAAACTGTTACTGTTGATGTCGAGGTGGTTGATGCCCCCCTCGATTACAACCTACTACTCGGAATAAGTTGGTTCTACGCTATGACTGTCATCGCCTCGTCGGTGTTTCGATGTGTACAATTCCCCCATCAAGGAAAAATTGTCACTATTGACCAACTAGACTTCTGTACACCCGACGCTCATGCCCTATCACCAACAACATTCCTTTTTTGGGAGACCAAAAAGTTACGTATGAAAGCATTGGTGTTGGCTTGTTGAAAGATTCTAGCCTTATGGGTACCTTCCCTACACCACTTCCAACCACCACATATCATATTGCCACCGTCAATATGATTTTGACTATGGCTTATCAATCTTTGGAATCATCTGACCCTTGGATTGTACCTAGTCCTATGGAATTCGATGTACTAGGTGACACCATGCCACTTAGTCCAACTGAGTCCACATATGTTGCTATTCAATCTACCTCTCCCTCTCCGGACAACCCACATCTATTGGCACCTGATGCCTACTCGATGCCGTCATGGTTGGATTTCCTATCTTTTGCAATCGATTACATTTCCCAAATTTTTCCTTCCGATGAATCTATAATGGAAATGCTTAGTATTGACGATGTACCTTGGGATGATAACCATCATCGATCCTCTTTTCTTCCACCTCTAGAATAAATTAAAAAAGACATACACTCTGTCATCCCTCCTGATGTTACCACTTCTCCACAATATCCCATCCTCACACAAGATACTCTTTCTGAGGGGAATCTAGGTAATATCTCTACTACGATCGTTATTGATATTTCAATCAAAGAAGGAGTTGTGGAAAACATTAACCTTGGTGTGAATTGCATACCCGAAGAAGTACTATCTTACACCGCTCTATTTAAAGAATTCTACGATGTCTTCGCTTGGAGCTACGAAGAAATTCCAGGGATCGACCCTTCAATCGTCGTGCATGAAATCAAGACTTACCCAGGTGCGAAACCTGTTCGACAGAAACTCCTCCCGGTTCATCCCAAGAAAATCGCAGCTATAAAGGCAGAAGTTGAGAAAATTTTAAAATCTGGCTTTATCTATCCTATCCCTTTGACAGAATGGGGATCCAACCTTGTTCCGGTTGCCAAAAAAAAGGGGGCCATTCGTGTCTGCGTTGACTATCGGGATCTCAAGAAGTCTTGTCCAAAGGAAAACTACCCTACGCCCTTCATCGACCAGATCATTGATAATTGCGCTGGGAGCGTAATCTTCTCTTTCATGGATGGTTTCTCCTGGTATAACCAGATTGAAATTTTACCTGCTGATCAACATAAGACAGCCTTTATCTACCCATGGGGAACTTTCGCCTACTGGAAGCTCCCTTTTGGTATCAAAAATGATGGTGCTACTTTCCAGCGGGCCATGTCATATGCTTTCCATGATATCAAGCATATTGAAAAACCTTACCTTGATGACTTACCTGCCCACTCATCCAATCGATCAAATCACGATGATCACTTACGGGCTATTTTTCTTCAATGTCAGTTTTATCATATCCGCTTGAACCCACATAAGTGTATTTTTGCTGTCGAATTCGGTCTAATCCTCGGTTTTGTTGTCTCTAAAGACAATATTTGGGTGGATCCTTTAAAGATTAAGGCTATTCTATCCTTACCCCTGCCTACTAGTTTGACCCAACTCCAAAGTTTGCAAGGAAAATCAAACTTCCTTCGCCGTTTCATTTGTAACTACGCTGAGATAACTAAAGGATTCATGGGATTGTTGTAGAAAAACACCCCTTTCATCTGGGATGACATCGCTCAACGATCATTTGACTCTCTCAAGCATGCCTTGACCCATGCACCTTTGTTGCATCCTCCATACTATACAAAGGACTATATCCTTTACTTAGCTACCTCCACTTCCACTACTGCAATGGTGTTAGTTCAGGAGGACCCCAACGGTGAGGAACATGTGATCTATTACCTGAGCAAGAGTCTATCTGGACCCGAACTTCGATATTCACATGTAGAGAAACGGGCTCTGGTAGCCGTCATCGCTGTCTAGGGATTTTTCCATTACATCTTACTACATACAACCACTGTGATTGCAGACTCAAACCCCATGTACCATGTCTTGACACGTCAAGTGCTCGAGGAAAAATAATCTAAATGGATCGTCATCCTTTAGGAATTCGATCTTGAATTTGCAAATTCCAAAGCCAAAAAGTCCCTGGTGTTTGTAGAGCTTATCTACGACCTCCCCCATGCTAATGAAGATATTGAACCTAGATATTCTCTCCCAGACGAAACTCTTTTCCTCTTTAGCACCTCTGATCCTTGGTATGGAGACATCCTCCTTTATCTACAAACCCAATGCTTTCAGCCTAACACTTCCCGTGAAGAGCGTCGACATATTCGCCACCATTCTCGCTGTTATCTTATCGTTGGCGACACCTTGTATCGTCATGGTATTGATACTATCCTTCGACGATGTTTGATCCATGCAGAGGCTGAATGCATTCTAAATGACTGTCACCTTGGAGCATGTGGCGGTCACCTTTCTGGGATGGCTACAGCCCAGAAAATTCTACGTGCCGGCTATTTTTGGCCCTCAATTTTCAAAGATAGTATTGAGGAAGTCAAAAAATGCCCACCCTGCCAAGTTTTAAATAACAAGGCACACACCCACCCTACTACGCTACACCCCGTTATCGCCATCGACCCCTTTTCCAAGTGGGGTATCGATTTCATGCAATGTAAGCCTACCTCAGCCAGGGGCACAGTTATATAATCGTCGTCATCGACTACTTTACAAAATGGGTTGAGGCTATGCCTACCTTTCTAAATGATGGTCGTACCATAGCTCTTTTTGTTTTTAACCACATCATAACTCATTTTGTTGTACCATGCGCCATTGTCACCAATCACGGTTCACACTTTAAGAACTAGATGATGAGTGAATTGCATGCCAAGTTGGGTTTTCGCCATGAAAAATCATCCCCATACTATCCTCAGGCCAATGGACAAGTTGAAGCCATCGACAAGGTCCTCAAAACCATGATTCAACGCATGGTAGGGGAAACTAAGACATCCTGGCATCTACAACTTTTCTCCGCTCTCTGGGCTTACCGTACTTCCGTGAAAACCACAACTGGGTTCACTCCTTTCTAGTTAGTGTATGGCATCGAAGCTATTTTACCAATCGAGTGTGAGATTCCATCTCTGAAACTTAAAGTATAACTCCTACCCCATACTTCTGTCGAAGAAGAATGTTTCTTATATCTGACCAAATTGGATGAAACACGTCGTGATGCCTCTCTTGTTAATGAGGCACATCAGAAATGGATAAAAAATCAATACGACAAATCCGTCCATCCTCGTACTTTTGCATAAGGAGACTTAGTCCTCGTCTATGACCAGGCTCATGACAAACTAGGGACAGGTAAGTTAGAACCTCTGTGGCATGGACCTTACATTGTAAAATGTGTTTTGCACAGAGGTGCCTATGAGTTAGTCGATTATGATGGAATCTCCCTGGGAGAGCCCCGGAACGAGATTTACCTTAAAAAGTACTATGCCTAGATCACTTAGCATGAGTACTTTGTACATTATTGTATTTTAGTTTAGTGTGTCTGTTTCTTTCATGTGATCGAGTCTTTACCTTTGTCACTCATAATTGTGCCTTGTGTTTTCATGCGCATATGACATCTTCCTTTCCTATCTTTTTCGGGTTTGCGGATGGCGCTAGTCGACACACCCAGAACATTGCTTCGGCAGCATGGGTCATTTACCAATCTGACGAGTTGGTGAGTTCAAGAGGTATTTGCTTAGGACCAACAACTAATAACATGGTAGAATATCATGCTGTCATCGAACTTTTGACCCAAGCCTCCTCCCTAGGTATCTCTCGTATGATTGTTAACCTAGACTCGCAACTCGTGGTATGCCAACTTAATCATATCTATGCTATTCGTAATCCTATTCTGCTACATCTCCAACTACGAGTTCGTCATCTTGAACGAATATTTGATTACATCGAATACAGACATATTCCAAGAGAACTCAACAATGTTTTGGATTTGTTAGCCAATTACATCATGGATCGGTATCTCGCCCATAGATAAGTTTTCATGAAGGAAAACAAATTTTAAACCACATGTAAATTAAAATACATCACATTAAAGACATCACCATTTACAAATCTTCTGGCACTGTAAAAAATCAGAATTGTATATATATATATATATATATATATATATATATATATATATAGCGTGACTGAAAATGTTTTGATTACATCAAAAAAGTATTTGGAAGAGAAAAATTTTGGGTCTTCACACCCATACAACATCGTCCGACAAGTCATACAAAATATAGAATCACCAGAGAGACTCTAATCTCTCTGCACTGCATTATGCTAAGAATAACATATCACTGCGTGCACTACTCGTCTCAGTAAAGAATTAACATTCTTGGGCACCCCCATAGTGTGTCTCTGTAGATGTAAAGGCATTTCTCTCCTCCATAGAGGAGGAATGCCCATCATAAGGCCTTGAAGGTTTCTTTCAACCTCCCGGAGACCTATCACTGGTGCCCCCAGATCTACTGCAACCTGAGTATCCCCGCGATGTCTCGGTACTGGTATCTCAGCTGGACACACTTCTCCCTTGTCTGCATGTTGAAAACAATACATCCATTAGAAACTCTTCTACGTACCCAAAAAAATACATACGTTAAAAACTTAAAAAAAACACTAGACAAGGAATTGTTTAGTCTCTCACCTGACGCATCCCAATCTTCCCTCACTGGTAGAATTAGATCCATACTCCCGTGAAATTCCACCTCGGCATATGGAAAGTCTTCTATCCAAATATATTGGCCTCTTATCCAGGCGAAGAAGTCACCAGTGAAGCAGAACTCTGACTCTACCACTAGTCTCGGAGACAGACTAGTCCATCGTTCCATCTGTGGTTCTCCCACTGGTCGTACTGCCAATGCAATCTGAGGCTGCATCTGGGGGATGCACTCTAATAAGAATGATACCAAAAAATAACCATATCCAAACTGCTTCTGCCCCATCCTACATCTAGAAACCTGTTCCTTCATGTTTCGAAGAAACCGTGCGCTCCAGTTAAACAATGGTGGCTCCAAACACTGTACACCATAAGCTACATGTGATCTCGATGCTAGATGCACGCTAGTGCTTCCTGTCACACTCGTGATGGAGAACAAAATAGAACGAAGGGGTAATTCTCTGATATCCTTGATTTGGATTCTACCCCCCACCAGTCTTGCTCCTGGGACACAATGAAGTGCCAGGTACACACCAACTTGCTCAGGAAGCGCCCTCTGTCCAGAAAAATCTATAGGAGCCCCTCTTTTCAAGAGGCCAGTCAAGAAGTATACATATTCCAACTCAATGGTTAGAAGCTATGTTCTGATCCGAAACCCTTGCTCTGAGACATCCCACAAGCTGATTATGTGCTAAAGCAGAAGAATCTCTTTCTTGATCTTTTACAGTTTGAAAAATTTCAGAAGGCCAAAATCTCTCAGCGCGGCCCATGTGCGAGGACTCCACAAAGAAGCCAAATCATCGAGCTCATGCTCTTGTTCCTTCCACTCAATCATGGTCGTCGTCGAAATCACCTACAAAAAAAAATAAAAAATCATTATTCAATTTTTCGGCAATTTCTTAAGTAAATAAAAAACTTGAAATCCATTGCCCATACTGTTCAAAAATGACCACACCCTCTTTTTGTTACTCAATAATCACTACATAGCAATAAAATGTTTTAAATTAAAATAAATTTCATCAATGGTTGCATGAGCACATTTTTGAGTTTCTTATGGATTCCTTAATAAAAACAACCAATCTGGTCAAGCATCAAGGTGTTGGCATCTATTCTACAACTCTCTGAAGGCATTTTTGTAAACAAATGTCTTTTTCCCATAGTTTTGAACAGAGGCTGATTTGATCTTTTTTGGGGATGACCTAGGGCTCCATTTTTTATTCAAATATTGTTGTGAAAACAATTTTTGAACCATGTAATTGAAAGAGGAGAAAATGAAGATCTACCTGGTCCAAACGGTGAGAGAAATGGTCAACCGTAGCTCTGGTATAAAAAAAAACAAGATCCACCTCCAAAATGAGAATCTCCACTGCTACAAATCCTTATGCAAATGAAATGGTAAATGAAGATTTTTCTTGTATTACTATTTACAAATTTCCATATTTTTATATAAGGTATAGTCATTTGTGGGTTTCTTTAGCAATATAATGGCCTCACTAAACCTCTGGATTGCAGTTTTGACACTATAGGTTTCAAAGAAGTTTTGATCGTTTCTTTACCTTGTCACATCCACGAGCATAGTCTTAGTTCCTTCTCAAGCTCGAGAATATAAGAACACACTGAGTAAAATTTTATCTCTTTTTCATACCCGTATGGACACATGAAAAAGGAACCCCCTGGAGTCACCTTTAAACTCTTTTTAGACTCTCTAAACATGAAAAGATCGTCGAGTGATCTTGCTTCCTTTCACACTCATTAAAAGGTTCGAAAGGGCGTATTTCGAGTGGTAGCTTATCTCTTTGTCGGCCTCGTGAGACTAACTTTACGAAAAAGGAACTGAGAGAGTTCTCTTTTAAGTGTTTTTCCAGAATCTATAATCATGAAAAACCTTCAAGTTTTCTGTCTTTGGACTCACTAAAACAAACATCGATAGGCCCATACGGGACCGAACCCTTACTTCTTCCAATTATTTAAACAAAGTAAGAGGAACTTACTGAAGGTGAGTTATATCGAGCATGTGTTACCCTCCTCGAGCTTGTTAAATTAAAAAGAGGTACTCGTCTATCTAGATGGGGGAAAATTTGAAAGAAGCAAGCCAAGCAGTGTCTTGAGAACATTACCAAGTAACTCTTAGAGTCACCCTTGAACATGAAACTTTGTCTTTTGCACGCATTATAATCCATTGAACCTCTGCACTGAGCCAATCCTTTGAGTTTCTTTCACTCCTCTAGGTCACCTGACGTAAGTCACAGCATCCACTGCATCATCAAGTTTTGGTCCATGTCATGTTTCTGCTGTCATGCCTCAGTGTTCAAGGGAAGTATCCATCTCGAGAGTCATCCGTCACAAATATCTCATCTCAATGCCCGTGTCAGTCCATGTTCATTTGATCTACCACTTACATCTCTATTTCTGTTTCATGTCGTTGATGGGGGATACATCAAGGCCCTCCTTCGACAAGCCTATTCATGTCGACTTCAACACATTATCCGGGAATCAGACTTAGAAACCAGTTAGTACTTTGGGACCTACATGCCTCAATGGTAGGCCTCCTCACATCCGACAACGGGTTTACATCATTGACCTCTGATCGGATGATTCCATGGATGTTCGACTCCAACACATCCATTCACATTCGTTGGAATGTACTAGGGTACCTTGGGAATCATTGACATTAATGGTGATCTCCCTCGTACTTGTTAACGGTTTACATCATTGACTGGTAATCAAGTGGTTTCTTCCATGCTTGACATCAGAACATATATTAACATGGTTAGATTCATACTACATCGGGATCGGTAAGAAGACCCTAGGTTGATCCATCACTCTGATATGTACTTTTCCCAGGTTGCGAAGGAGTTTCTCTTGAACAGTGACACATATATTGTCACATAGATCCACCTTGTATTGGTTGTGGCTATGTCTTGTCATCTCGTAGATCCATTGTGTATTCTTCGTGGCTACAATCAGTTCAGGTCATCAGAGTATAGATCCACACTGTATCCTCGGTGGCTATACATTTTTATTAATACAATTATGGATCCACAGTGTATTTTATGGCGGCCATATCTTGCAAGTCTTGATCACCCAAGCATAGGTATGCATGCCTTGGGTTTGAAACATGTCATAATATTTTTTGGATGTTTGTGTGTAGCTTCTGTCAGGTTATCCACATCTATACCTTTGCTTGAAAGTCTACAAAGTATTTCAGTTATCAGTTCTCATCTTCTAACTTCATACTTTGGGGGGAAATATGTTACACATCAACATTACTCACTTCAATAAGTGTCGCAAGTGTCACATGTTGTTCACAAGTGTCGCAAGTGTCAAGAAAAGCATACTTCCATGATGCCTATGTCATACTTATAACGACATTAAGAAGACACTTAAAATACCTCAAACACTTGATTTGAAGGAAGAGGAATGGTTAACTAAAGTTAGGTACCTCTTTCCATCTGAAAGAACTATGAATCTAGGGTTTTAGAAGAGAGCGCTCCCCTATATCACTCTTAGGAGCACTGGCACTCCCCTATAAAATGCTAGGGAGTGTTATAACACTGAACAACCCTTCTGGAGGAGCACTATTTATTTTAAGAGTGATGGCGCCCCCCCAAAGCCTACTAGGGAGTGCTACAGTGCTCTGATGGCCCTTTTAAGGGAGCGCTACCTATTCTGGGCAGTAGTTGGTATGTTGAGGAGAATAAGGGGAAGATCTTTTCAATCTTGGAAGGAAGTTGAATTCGAACCCCTGGTCTAGCCATGATCTTAGGGAAGATCCCTGACTCAAGGAGGAGAATCCTCAACTTACCCTAAATATGCCTCAAGAGGTTAGGCCTCTCTAAATCTATATAAGTAGGCTCTATCATGGTAAAAATGAGGAAGAATTAGAAGCATGAAACCTATGATCTCATAGGAAACACACAGTGAACTGAAGGAGAGTAATCAATGAATTTGCTGTCATCCAGATCATGGATCTTTTGAGCAAGGGTTAGACAAAGGGGATTTGACGAAGCTGCTGCATTTGCATCTACAGTTGTAAGTTACTTTCGTCATTGTTCTCATCAATATGACATGCTTGGCCTGTTTCTTTCTAGTTTGTGTTTAATATCACATGAACTTGTCTCTAATAGATAGGTCTATTTCAAGATAATATCAATAGAGTAGGAAGTGGTTGTACTATTGTTTGTCTACAGGGATCATTGAGGAGTGAAAGATTGGAGCTCAACTCGAAGCATGCA
The DNA here is from genome assembly GCA_009831015.1 of Picea engelmannii. Classification (NCBI taxonomy): domain Eukaryota; kingdom Viridiplantae; phylum Streptophyta; class Pinopsida; order Pinales; family Pinaceae; genus Picea; species Picea engelmannii. The sequence continues at coordinate 222,428 of ML787350.1, read as the reverse complement.
GGGACAAACGCCGGTAAAAGGTACTTCTTTTCTCCTTCATCCTCATACATTAGTTTGTATAGATCTAAAAGGAAGTCAGTGTCCATGATAAGCGTCTTATGTCTTAAGATTTAAGAGTCTATCTCTCAAGAGGAGATCTACCTATCCGCAGGGAGATTTTCCTTCAACAGTCGTGTAATTATGATGTTGAGAGCATAGGTGATATTGAGTTTCCCTTGAGGTATAAACATCTAGTGCAATGATGGGCACCTAAAGAGCTACCTGAAGTGGACACAAATTTCTTCATCGGTGGGAGGATGTATCGCATTTCTCCTTCATCCTTACATGAATTGGGGTTATTTTACATGGATGGAATAAAGGTAGGCTATGGAATTGTAACTGAATTGATGGAGTATGTCGGACCATTATACAAATACAATCACTGGTTGATGTTGGTTCGATATACGCAAAGTATGTTGAGATACATAATTGTCGCAAATTATATACAACTACTAGATAACAATCAAAATAAAGGGGCAACTATGTATATTGATGGAAGGACAAAATCTACTGGAAACATTGTGGGCTTTATAAATAATACACGACTAGTGCAAACAACTAAGAAATCAAATTGCATATTTGAGGGACGTGAAGGAAATCGGATATTTGTATGTGCAACAAAAACAATAGTTCCAGGTGAAGAGTTGTTGATCGATTACAACTTAAATCGAATAGATGGAGGGGGTGCCACTATGGGGGTAAATATCTTACATGCCATTCAACTCAACTTTTGATCAATCATTGTTACAATTTATTGCATAAATTTTTTACAATTACTTTCATAACTCTTGTTGATTAATTTATTGTGTCAACATCTATCCAGGGTGACTGTGGAAAGGCACCCACTTTGCCTCAGCAAGTAAATGTTAAATATAGTAAATACTTATGACTACAACAACTAAATTTCAGAAATTTCAATTTTTTTTTTTTCTGATATTACTGTAATATTTCATTTTCTTAATGTTACAGGTGAATTTCATAACTTTTATTGATTGATTTATTCTGTCAACATCTGTCTAGGGTGACCGTGGCAGAAAATCACCCACTACATATATCTAGGGTGACCGTGGAAAGGCACCCACTGTGCCTTAGTAGGTAAATGTTAAATACAGTAACAACTTATGACTACAACAACTAAATTTCTGAAATTCCATTTTTTTTTTCTAATATTACTCCAATATTTCATTTTTTAAATGTTACAGGTGAATTTCATAGCTTTTGTTGATTGATTTATTTTTTCAACTTCTGTCCAGGGTGACTGTGTCCGAAAATCACCCGCTACATCTGTCCAGGGTGACCGTGGAAAGGCACCCACAATGCCTCACCAGGTAAATGTTAAATACAGTGACAACTTATGACTACAACAACTAAATTTCTGAAATTTTGTTATTGTTTTTTTTTATATTACTGCAATATTTCATTTTTTTAATGTTACAGGTGAATTTCATAACTTTTGTTGATTTATTTATTGTGTCAACATCTTTCCAGGGTGACTGTGTCCGAAAATCACCCGCTACATCTGTCTAGGGTGATCATGGAAAGGCACCCGTAGTGCCTCACTAGGTAAATGTTAAATATAGTAACAACTTATAACTACAACAACTAAATTTATCAATTGTTAAAGTTCATCTCATTAATTTTATTCATCAATGTATTGTGGCATGGTTAACATGGGAAGGCTCCCATAGAGGATATTGATGAGGATGAAATATTTTATTCGACTGACCCAATGACAACTATAACGAAGGCCTTGAAGAAGGATAACATAGAATATCTAGGTTTCCTTAGCAAAATACCCCTAACACCGGAGGATAGGGAAAGAATTGCAAAGCTACAAAATACAATAACTAAATTTGGGGTAAGTGGCATCCTCACATATTTTTATCATCTATGAAAATTTCATATCTGTTTTTTTGTTTTATATTTTTTATATGATCTGATAAAGTAAATTTTTTCGTTTGTAGGAGTTTTTAAACCCTGTGCGTGGGGAACCTGTCGATCATGCAACTGCTATAGGTAGCAGTGATGGTCCAATGAAAAAAAAAGGTCGACATAGAAAAGTGCAAGTGGTTCTTTTTGAGCCTCCTAAGGTTCCCCTCGAATCCATTGATAAGAAAAATGATTTTGACTGACATGACATGACGGATCATGATGAGCCAGAGCCTGGGACTCCACATGAATCCAGAGAGGAACATACTGTAGATGGACAAGATATTATTTTTCATGGAGTAGAACGAATTAAAAGTACTGGATCACTAAATGTCACCTTTCTAGTGGATGACGCATGTGTTCTGATCAATATTCAAAATATTGCAGGTAATTGTTAATTAATTGATTCATTGTTTTCATGAAATTGAAATGGACATTTGTTGAGATTATTATAAATTAATGCATAACACGTTTCTGCAGGAAACAATGTTTTCTATAGAAACTTAAATGACAAAGCATTGGAGTTTTTTGGCCCCACCATTCACACATGGTGGAATGGCCAAGATAGAAAAAATAAATATGATTTAATAGATCACATGGTAAATTTGTTCAATAACACTTTCAACAAGAAAGTGGTTACAAAGTTAGTCGGTGAGAATTTAAAATATACCAGGGCCCTGTATAGGGAGAAATTGCAAATAGACCTCAAGCACGAGTGCACTCCCATGGTTCCTGAGAAAGAGTGGAAGGCGCTAATAGAGGATGCAAAGGAGATATTGTTTAAAAAACAAGGAATACAACCACAAGCTAGTCAAGCAAGGTACAACACATGTCATATTATCAGTGAAATATGATCATTTATGTTTTTCTTTCCTGTTTTAAGTAACAATTCCGATATCTAATTTTTTTCAAAAATTTCATATCTAGGCTACCAGACACCTCCAAAACAACCAAGGCCAGAGTGGAAAAACATGGCCAGCATAAACTCGGCCAGGGTGGCTACGGAAAATTAAAAGCCCGAATAGTAAGATTTAAATGATTAATTGTGGTTAATATTTATTTAACAGTAGCGAACAAATATATGTTTTTGTTATTGGTATTTTTAATGGTGTTATGCATTGCAGTTAAATATGTTTGACACTGCTTCCACTGAGGAGGACCTAAAGCTTGGTTACAAAAATGGTTTTAAAAGTGTGATTGAATATAGAAAAATATTGGGCCAGACTCCTATCTCCCTAGCCACGTAGCTAAATCAAATGAATAAGGAAACTGCAATAGCATTCTTGTAAAGTCTATTCATATTTTATTATATCACCCTTAACTAAGTATTTTTTTTTTTTTCAAGCCACAGTGCTACCGCAATAGTGAATCAAGTGGTATTCAACAAACACCATGTCATACAAGGGTGCACATGCCCAATGATAGTGTAGAGCAGAGTACCCATTTCGGTATGTATGCTTCAGAATTAGAAATATTTACTATGATTGTAGATATTTATTTCCTGACTTATACTTATATATTATCTTCTCAAAATTGAAGAGCATGTCGCTCAGGAGGGTGAAATGCGAGAGCAACCAAGTGGACAATAAATTAATGCACCAAGTGTCGCAGCTAATGAGACAGGTAAAGAGAAATAGTGTAATGTTAATCAAAATAATGAATTAGTTATTTCAATTATATTTCAACGTATCGATATGATCATTTTTTTTGTTCCAGTTCACGGCCCTGAACAGATGCTAGATAACCCTTCTCAGTGGCATACCAGAAGTATGGTACATGCGCTCACACAAACAATAGAAGGACAGGCACATGAAATACAATTTCCTTGGATGGTTATGATACCCCAATTGTCAATTTTATGAATGTAAAAAAACATAAATCAAAGAAAAATTAGATGTATAAATTCATGACTTGTATTTGGATCTTTATCGATGTTTATATGTTTAGATGTTTTGATGACTATCCTAGTTATGCATGGATGTCTATATGTTTTATATATAAAGAAAACCATTTGATGGGTATGGGGAATTGAGAGTGATGTGAGGGGGGGGAGGGGCCATATGAGCTTCCACCTTCACGTGGTTGGTCATGTTCAGTAGAAAATAACCTATTCTCGAAACAAAGAGAAGCTCATTAAGGCATGCGACAACTCAATTTTTTTCTAGAGTATTTTACATAACTAAATGCATGCTTATTTGCTCATTAAATATTTACTCATATAAAAAAATTGTCTTTTATGATTCATGCAAGTCTTGGTGATGGAAATGTTGTTGATACTAAGAGGGGGGTGAATCAGTATCAAGTACAATTTAAAACCCTTTTCAACTTATACTTAAACCATTCAACTATATCCAATGAGCAATGAACAATAGTATAAGAGTTACACCAATACACCATAATACACCATG
>ML787350.1:187784-212823 GCA_009831015.1 Picea engelmannii | reverse complement strand
ATTTATTCCCCTCTCTAAGTCTCCTTTTTACTCATAATTGTTAGATCAAAGACCAACTTGCCACTATAATCCTTGACAATTGTAACCAAAATAATCTCATTTTCCATCACTCCTCACCCCTCTCCTTATCATTGGGGCTTTGTGCAATAGGACGAAACTCATCTTCTCATTAATAAACATTGTGGAGTCACCCTTGTCATAGGGATTTTTCAAGATAATGTTGAATGTTATGTATCTCTCCTCGATTACTCTAATTTACTCTTGAACATATCATATGAACAATAATGAAATTCTTTATAATGTGTCCATTCAAACACTTATCAACTCTTTAAAGATAACAAAACCTATGAACTCATCTTTATTGCAATACCCTTTCCATGTAATGATGTGACCAAGACATCCTACATAAATATCTTTCTCTCTTAGTTGTAACTCACATCCAACCATTTCATATGGTTTCACTTTCTCTCTTCCACACATTCCAAATGATACCTTCTCATCCTTATACTCAATAAAAAACAATGAAATTCTTTATAAGATGCTCATTGCAATACTTATCAACTCTATAAAGATGACAAAAACTATGAACTCGCCTTTTGCAATACCTCTTACTTATAATGTTAATACCCAACAAAACATAATACATAAATACATTTCTCTCTCACTTTTACATCACATATATCCATCTCATCTCATATGGTTTCACTATCCCTCTTCCAAACTCTCTAAATAATACATTATCATCCTTCTACCTGGATGCACTCTCACTCTATTATTTTCATTCTAAATCCCAAACCTCCCCAATGATTTTTAACTCAATATTTTTTTTTCTACGACACACGAATTAACAAAATACATATATGATCTATTATACCTAGTTCCATAATTTCTTGCCCTTGTCCTCTCACTGGCTACAACAATGAGGTAGCCCCTTGTTCTTCTATGCCTTCTCTTTTCCTTATCTTTCCATTAGTTGTCAAAATCAACATTTGCTAACATTAAAAGAGTCCCATGTCTTAACACACTTTTATCAAGTTGAATGAAGCCATGTTCCTATTGGGAATTTTTTTGGGCTAGCTTAGACTTCCCATTATCAACTCTAGCTACTTTTTACCTCGTAGCACACAATATTACCTAGTTCTCCCCTTATCCTCTTCCTCTCCTAGTGTTCCATGCTATTGTACATATTCTTCCTCTTTTCCTATTTCTTCAAATTCTTGGGGAAAGTATTGCCTCTCCTCCTTAGCTCTTCTTCCTTACACCGCTTTTTCTCCATTTTTATTTGTTCATAATATTGATGGGTCCCTTCTAGGTCATTATCTCAAGAAAGACCCTACTTGAGATAACCTCTACCTAGTTAGGATCAACTATCACTTCTTTGGTCAATTTTCCAAGATGTCCCCCTTAATGATCACATTCCATAGCTTGCAACTATGGAGCCCCTCCCAATGGTGACATCGTATCTTCCTTTGATATTCTCTCCTCCACTAGTATACCATTGGTATTTTTCACCTCTATGCTTGCATTGAACTTAGGTTGATGCATGTCTTCTCCAAGTTTCCATATGTCACATTTATTCTTGTGATAACCCTATATTAGAGTGTGTTTCCTCTCTCTCTCATGTTCACTCTTAGTGAGTTTATGTCAACTCACGCCTTTTTCCAATGTCATGCCAGTGTCATCAACTTCTTTCTCTTACCTTTGTTAGAACTACCCTAACACCACAACCTCCCATATTTACCTTTTCATCTATCCTCCATCCTTTCCATAAGAGATCATGTTGCCAATCCTACCTCACTTGTGGTAAGATGCCAACCTCTTTCATGTAGGTATCTAGGTAAACATGTTCCTACACCATCCTACCTCATGTATAAGTAAGTGAAAGTATTTCCTTTTCACTCTTAATATTATCAATGATTTTATAGTTGAGATGTTATTATTACTATTAGAATCACTAATGGTTTACTTACATGTTTGTTGGTAGCTCAACAATATTCTTAACTTTTTATATCAATTAAATGATCTATGTAGCTGCTTAACTAGGGGTCATACATCATTTTGTCCTTCATAGGCATTTTTCGCCATGAAAATGGTAAATTTTCAAGTTTTCCCCCTTTTTTCATTTTTCATGACTACAAGCATGAAAACAAAGCTTACAACTATCTTACCATTTTATTTGGAAATTTACGAAAGGAAAAATGTCTCTATAGTTTATTAATGGAGCCTTTCTTTGAAGACTATTCTCCTTGTTTCGATTCTTTGAATATCAAACATGCCTGGGAATGGTAATTTATATCGAAAAAAAATAAATTTGATTGATTTGAGCATTGGTATGGTTTTTGGTTTGATCCTTGGTTATATGTTTCCTCATTACTAGGTTTACGACTTTCGATTTTCAACCTCCTAAACCATATAATCGAACCCACTACGTTTCACACTTATTTCCTTTTAATGCTTTGGTCCTGTTTTGTACTTTCTGAAAGGTAACAATACGATTTGCAGTCAGCCATCATTTCTAAGACTGGTCTTGGGCTTCACAAACCCTCTTCGCATGCATTTCAATTAACAACTATCTTATCGTTATGAGTTTTCTGCTCATACGTCATTCACTGTTAGTATTTCTCGAGCTCGGGTTATGGCTCTGTTCTATTCTATCAAACCCTACCTACATGCTGTGTCTGGTTGATGACCCATTGATTCACAATGGCACCTATTATTAGAGTCGAGCCTAGTGGCGTTCAAACTCTGCTCTTATATGACAATGCTAGAGAGGATCTGGAGAGTATTGGTTGGCTCGTTTTTGTTAGTAAATTTCAAGGTTTCAATTTACAAACTGCTCAAGAGTTTGCTTTATCCTTCGATGGGTGTAGAACTAAAGTGGGTGATGTCTAGATTGAGGTTACAGAGGGTTTCTTGAGTCAAGCTACAGTGCTCCCTGCAAGTGGTCAAAGATGGTTAAAAAATACAAAGGTTGAAGAGGTTCCTTGGACTCTTCTCTTTACATCTCAAAAGATAAAAGGATGTGACAAAGGTATGCCCATCTCTTTACTCAAAGTTCCCTGGCATGGTCTACTTGCTATGTTAAAATTGTTTATCACCTGTGAGGGACGTTTCGAGCTTGTGTTTTTATACCATTTGCGTATGCTCATGATTTTTATGGGGTTTCCCTGAACATGTCGTATTATTTATTAAGGAGCCTTTATAAAATGGGAAAAGGTATAGGAAAAAATGATCAGACTCAAGCCTCTTCCATCATGGCTTAGTTAAAATCTTTCTTCTGCATCAATTAGAATTACAAAATGATAGTTGGGATTCATTCATAACTAAAAACGGTTGTGGTAACCCTGATATGGACCAGGTCGACAAACTCGTGGTGGAAGAAACTCTTGTTTACCCTACAGTGCCCATATATCCTACTCAGGCCTGTGTCTCAGCCTCCTACAACGAAGCCTTACTTAATCCAAAGATCATTGAGCAGGCCCGTGAGAAAGCTATACACCCTAATGACTCTGTCAAAAATTTAAAGAAACCTACATATAAGATATCTAAAGGCCATGTTGATTTAAATTTTAAGAACAAAAGAGCAGGGAGGCTAATTTCAAGGGGGCTTTGTAACAAGTCAAAATATCATGCGAGATCGACCAGCATGATCGAGGTCCATGAGAGTTCTGACTCTGAAATCGATAAGTTCCTCGCTAAGGAAGACCCTTTTTCGTTTGAGCCACACCTCGATCGGCCCTATAATTTTGTGGACAATTTACCTCCCTGTCTGAAACATAATGAAAATTTTCCTAGTATTAAATTGGGGAATGAATATACTATCCGTATGGAAGGTTCTTTGGTTCACAATCATGTTCATTCCCAAGAGACCGTCGCTCAGTCGAAGTGTGAAGTATGTTGTTTCTGTATTGATAAATACTACAATGATGTATCCATCCTACAGTCGCAGGTTAAGGATCTCAGTGATCAGATTGATGCCTTAACTAATAAAAACCTTAAGCTCGAGTCTGTCATTCAAGGAAGAGAGAAACGTATAAAGACTACAGGCAATGCAATTTTTAAAAACATTGAAGCTGCCACAGCTATAGTAAATTCCAAGATTGTCTGATGCGATTTGATCTTACAATTGGAGGTATGATCCTTTTATCTTAAAATAGGATTATCTGTTAAAACTAGATTGCTTTATTCTTGCAATAAATGGGATTTCATTTACTAAAACAACTAGCTACAAAATCAACAGATTCGGTAGCCAGTTATGTTAATTCTAAATTTGCAAATTAGTGAATGGATATATATCTAAATATTTCTATTTTTCTTTTTCCTTTTTAGGATATTCTGGAGTTCATGGTTACTAATGGACCCGAGGCATCTTTGAGACTTGCTAGTCATATCTTTCATATATTTTGTATGAATAGAAATATATTTTTGATAGCTTTAAAGGATTTAGTATGATTTGGGTGGTTAGATCCCCCATTTATTTTTGTAATTAATATCTGATCTTAGAAATAGAAACAGTTATTTTTGTAACTAAGGGCATCCTGGCCTGGGGCTAGTTGTGAACAAGCTTATACTCAAATTTAGACAAGACATATATTACATCTCTGCTTTAGCTATTTGTAAATAGTGTTGTTTATGATTTTTCCGTCTTGATAATTTGATGACTATTGTTAGCTTTCACCTACACTGATTATTAGGTTGTCAAGATAATTTCTTTCATACAGTTCACAATTGTACGCTTCAGTTTTATCAAAATAGTGAATGATCATTCAATTTGTATATAAGGTTTACCTTAAACATGTTGATTGATTAAATGCAAGCTATAACTATCGGATTTATCTTATGCGTTATTACTTGCAGTCTATTATATCACAGTTATTATTCTACATCTAATCATTTTATCAATTAAATACACCAGTCAATGTACAGTTTAGCATTTATTCCAAACAACATGAAGATGCACAACATATTTAGCTCATGGATGGAATGATGTACGATTAGTACAAACAGTTGGATGCATACTCATCAAGTGATTAATAGGTTAGTCTATTTTTATTTTTTTTATTTACTTATTTACTGTAGAAATCCTTATATGTAGTATAATTTTTACTGTCTACATTTTTCTGTTTAATTACTAGTTTGATATTTGATCTTACAGATGCATATAGATTAAAAACAAACAAAAATAAATAGTACTTTTCGCTTTCTATATCTACTGTCATTTAAAGAACCATATCTTCATTTGATTTTCATAATTTTAGATTAAAACTTATAAATTGTACATCTTGTATATAAACTAGTTAAACAGTTTTGTGTGTAAATGTCATTAAAGATAAGTTGTATATATATATGTACATATATATTTATCAGTGATTAGTTATTAGTGAGTTGTTTCATTTATTTTATTTTGTTTCTTTTAGTACTTTAGATTGGCCAACATAGCCACTAAATCCATCAGAGTGAGTCAATCCAAACGGCTTGGGTTAATTAGACAACCCATGACCGGACTCGCTCTTCCAGTTGATGAGCGATCATTTTCGCTCATCAACAAATGGTGCTAGAAGGAGGGATTGAACACTATTGATGGCACATGGAAGTCTCAAGACTCCTCCCCCACACACCCACTCACCTATAGTGACAAGAAGTCGTGCTGACGACAACACTGTCTCTCAAACAACAACCACATCAAACGACAATCCATAGATTGTTGTTGAACCAGTAACACCAAACCCCCCAGGGTCTGACGTTCAATAAATTGTTCATCAATCACTTCTAAGGAAACACGGTGCTTTGGCCCGTATTAGACAACCAGGTCGACCACTGAATCAACCGCTAGACTTTTTTTATATCAGAGAGAATCTTGAAGGCACTGGTCTTACCCAAAATCCAACAGATCCAGATCAGAACTCTACTGCTACAATTGGAGGATCTGGTATCCCACCATCACCACCACCTTCATCTACCTCCTCTTTAGGATAAGAGTCTTCGGATGAAGGTAGTTATTCATCATAGCCTTCGACACCACCCACACCTATGGAAAGTTCAAAAAATCCCACCAGACCTTAGCTCGATCAAGATGTTTTGGCCATACTTGGACCCTAGCATCCTTTTCCTAAACTTTCAAAGAAACAACTCCCTAAATTTGATCCAGATTCCAAGAAGATTGTCGAGGATCACATTAAAAAATTCATGCTAGGCATTAGAATCTGAAACGTAGAACACGAAGATGTAGTGTGTAGACTTTTTCCATACACATTTGAAGGAAATGCCTCTACTTGGTATTTCGCCCAACAACCCCATACCATTGTATCTTGGGACAGATTCAAATCTTGTTTCCTTGAGAAATTTGGAGATGATCAATCTCTTGAAGTCTTAGTCATGGAACTCTCTAGTTTAAAGATGAACCCCAAAGAAAAAATAAAATACTTTAATCAAAGGTTTCTAACTTTAAAAAATCGAATCCCCATCGATTCAATGCCTGCTGAAAATCTCATTGTCGCATACTACACCAAATCCCTACACCAGACTATAGCCATCTGGGTAAAAAGGTCTAAGAAATCCACACTATTGGAAGCCTTCGAGGAGGCAAGACAAATTGATAAATACATTCTAAGCCTAAAATACAACATCTATAATGAGGTTGAAATCACTTCATCTTCCAAAAGAAACTAGAAATTCTTCCTAGACCCTCCCAAAACAAAACTCAATCAGACAATTCTAATTTGAAAAGCTTACATAAGGTCATTCAGAAGTTGTCAAATCAAGTTATAGATTTGAAAAGATCAGCTGAAGAGGCTTCTTCAAGTAAAGGGCCTTATAAACCCCCTTTTAGAAAGCCTTTTCCCACAAACTGACCTAACATAAATTCTGAAGGCCTTAATCTAGAAAGCCTACAATATGCTATCCAAACGATTCTAGAAGCACATGATAACTTAGTTCCTCCCTAGATTCCTGAAGATGTAGCTGAACAAGAAATAGTAGAAGAGGACGAACCCTCTCCCAACATTTTCGGGCACTTTTTGGATAGTATCTTTCAAGCCAATTTCGAAATAGTGCATCCTTACAATACCAGAAGTAAAACAACGAATAAATCTTCTTCTGAAATTGAAACTAATGCACCTCAAAAACAGTTTAAATCAATTCAAACTAAACAGAATTCAACAACTCCAAGTTTAGAATATGATCTAATTGAAGATATCAAAAAACTTAGAGATAATATTTATGTTTATGAATTGTTGAAATTTCCTTTTCTGCTGCAAAAGATGCTTCAAAATATTGCAGAAAACAACAAAAACAACAATCTAAACAACAACAAAGTTGCAGAAAACAACCCTAAAACAACTCAAAAAGTCTCCGCTAAAATGACACTAGAACCCACTGATAAAAGAGACCTTGTTGTAAAAAGCGTGACAAATGTAGATAAAATAATTCCAGGGGCTGCGACTAAAAAACAACAAATTTCTACTGTCAATACTCGCAGAAATGTTTCGCCTTTTTGTTGACTTTTGAAATTTTCAATAGGAATGTACATAATTGTATGGTATATTCAGGTGCGTCATCAAACGTAATGCCTTGGTCTGTCTGCCAAAAAATCAATGCTGAAGTTCAACCTTCTAGTCTGAAAATTATTCAACTTGATCAGACTAGTGTTAAAGTAATAGGTGAATTGAAAAATGTGCTTATCAGATTATCATCTAATCCTAAAGTCCATCAGATTATTGATATTATTGTTGTTGATATCCCTAAATTATATGGCTTATTTTTAAGTAGGGATTGGTCCAAACATCTACATGGTTATTTTGCGACTGATTGGTCTCACTTGTGGCTGCCAAAAAATGGAAAGCCTAACAAAATCAAGATCAATCGTGAGCGTTATCTCAAGCTTACGGTAACTGATTTAAATGACCCTAATGAACCATTCACTGCTTCCGCCAACTCACCTGAAATGCAGGGGATGAACACTTTTTTCGGCAATTTCATGGCTGAAACTTCTACCATTACTGACCCGGAACAACAGTCCGAAATTATGACATGCACACACCCAACAACCCTCTCTCAGTGGTCACATGCACTTGACGAAAATCAGATCTGGTCTCTCTACTTCGATGGATCTAAATCTAAGGAAGGAGCCAGTGCAGGATGTGTGCTCATTAATCCATCCGGTAACAAAACTTTGATCACTTGCCGGTTAGAATTTGAATGCACAAATAATACACCCAAATACGAGGCACTCCTCCAAGGCTCAGAAAAGCACTAGATTTAAGGATTTAGAATTTAACAGTCTTTGGTGATTCAGAAATAGTGGTCAGACAAGTGAGAAATTCTATTCATTACCTATCTCCGCATCTGAAAAGCTATCAAACTGAGGTATGGAATTTAATGAAGCAATTTTCTGTGTTTAACATTAATTCAATTCCGAGATTGAATAATTCTAAGGCTGATTTGTTAGCTAATGTCGCCTCTAAACTTTTTCCTGCAGAAGGCCTTTCTCCAGATGCGTTTTCCATCGAGTTGTTGTTCAAACCATTCGTCCCAGACAACATCACTAATTGGAGATTTTTCAATGACGATCAATAGATCATCAGTTTTTTGCACATGGAAGATACTTTCCAAGGTGCAGTTATCGACAAAGGTACCCACGATGAAGACCTTTGCAATTTTACGGTAATATCGGATCCAGGATCTCTAGATTCGACATCAGATCTGGTAAACTCCATCTCAAAATCCATTGTAAGATTAGAAAGATTTTATGATTTGCATGATAAATTCAAAAAATCAGTGAATTGTAAAACAAACAGTCCTTCCTTGACACATGAAAAAGTAAATTTAGGAACTAAATATAACCCACAGTGCATTAATTTGGGGATGGGATGTTTTGAGCAAGAAAAGACAACATTTATTAAGTTGTTTATGGAATTTAAGGATGTCTTTGCTTGGACATATGACGATCTTAAAACCTTTGATCCTAACATCATACAACACATTATTCCCATAAAAACCCATACCCAACCTTTTCAACAGAAGTTAAGAAAGATGCACCCAAAACTTGAACCAACAATCAAGAAAGAACTAAACAAACCCTTGAATGCTAAAATAATTTTCCCAGTAATACATACACAGTGGGTCTCTAATCTTGTCCCTGTAAGGAAGAAGAGTGGTGAAATCCGACTATGTGTCGAATTTCGAAATTTAAACTGAGCTTCTGATAATGACAACTACCCTCTTCCTCCCATGGAACAGATCCTCCAACAAGTATCTGGTTCTAAAATATTATCGTTGTTGGATGGTTTTTTAGGGTATAACCAAGTCTTCATGTCCCTCCCAGACTAGCTGAAAACAACTTTTCGTACTCCATCAGGTACCTATGCTTATAGAAATATGCCCTTCAGTCTTATAAATTCCAGTGCCACTTTTCAGAGAGCGATGTATATCGCTTTCCACGGTCTTATCAATCAATCTGTAGTAGTCTACCTAGATGATGTGACTATCTTATCCAAGAATAAAGAATATCATTTAGCTCATCTAAGATCTGTTCTACAACGATGTCATAAGTACGACATCTCTTTAAATCCTAAAAAATCTATCTTTGTAGTGGAACAAGGTAAGCTCCTCGGTTTCATTGTATCCAATGAAGGGATGATTATTGACCCTGAAAGAACCCAAGTCATTTCAAAACTTCCCCCTCCCTCTTCCAAAAATTCCATGCAATCTTTCTTGGGTCAGATAAATTTTGTTAGAAGGTTTGTCCCCAGCTTTTTAGAGATGGTCAAGCCATTACAGAACTTAATAAAAAAGGATGTACAGTACCATTGGGGACCTCTAGAAAGTCAATCTTTTGATTCAGTAAAAAAATCCATAGTAGAGGCTCCATCCCTAATGAGCACTAACTTTTCACGATATTTTACTCTCGACATGTTTGCCTCTGATCGGTCCTATGCCGTTGTGATAACCCAAAAGAATGCTAAAAAAAATGAAGTTCCTATTGCCTTTATGAGCTCATCTTTTAAGGGAGCAGAACTTAATTACTGGGCAGTAGATTAGCAGGCTTATGTTGTTTTTAAAGTAGTAAAACACTTTCAATCTTACCTACTAAAATCTAGGATGAAAATCATTGTCCCTTACCCTACTGTCAGAAATTTGTTAGTGTAGAAAGAACTGGGTAAAAAAAGGGCAAATTGGGTCACATCCTTACAAGAATACGACCTTGAAATCACTCCAACACAGATCTTTAGAGGCTAAGGTTTATGTAAATTGGTCGTTAATTCAGTTGTAGAACAGCAGAACAAAACTGATATGTTAATTCAAGATCAGCCTAATCAAAATCAAATCTGTTGTGCACAAAATCTAACAAGTATTTGGTATGATGACATCAAATTTTATCTAATTCATGGATCATCTCCCCGTCACCTTGATCCAAAAAAGAGGAGAGAATTAAGATTAAAATTTGTTTCTTTTCAGCTGGTAAATGGCATATTGTTCCACCAAAATTTTGATGGAATACTTATGCATTGTCTAGAAAAAGATAAAGCGGATAAAGTCTTATTAGAATTACATGCAGGGGAAGATGGTGGGAATTTCGGTGGAGATACCACTACCCACAAAGTATTAAGGGAAAGATATTATTGGCCTACTCTTTTCAAAGATGTCCATGCGTTATGCCGCAAGTGTGTAATCTGTCAAAAATCTTCTGGACGAGTACAGAAGTGAGCATTCCCACTGCAACATGTCTCGGTAGACTCCCCTTTTCAGCAATGGGGCCTTGACATTATAGGCCCAATCAACCCCACCTTCATGCAGTAGCATAAATACATCATAACAACGACAGATTATTTCACCACATGGTCCGAGGCCGCACCATTAAACGCAGTAAATACTAGCTAGGTAATATCTTTCTTGAATTCAAATATTATCACTCGTTTCGGTATTCCTGAATGCCTGGTGTTTGATAATGCTTCCTATTTTTTGTCTCTCTAAATGAGTGATTTCTCTTTAGAAAAAGAAATAAAATTAAATTATTATGCTAGCTATTACCCCCAAGGAAATGGTCTGGCGAAATCAACTAATAAAAACCTAATCAAGATCATCAAGAGAACGGTCTCTAAAAACCACAAAAACTGGCATAATGCACTATTTAACACAATCTGGGCTGATAGGGTAACTCCTTAAATTGTTGATGGTAATTCCCCCTTTTTCCTCGTTTACGGTAGGGAAGTGATTATTCCACCACATGTTCTTCTTCCATCTCTGCAACTATCACAAAAGGTTCAAGAAGAAGACTGTCCTCCTTTGGAAAGTTGGATTAATGCCTTGCTAAAGTTAGAGGAAGTAAGGGCTGAAGAAAAACAAAAATTGGATCAACATCAACTCATTGTCAAAAACTGGTTCGATTCTAATTCTGCCTCAGATAGAAATTTTGAGCTAGGTGATCTCATCTTTAAGTGGGACAAATCTCATGAGGGGAAAGGTGAACATACTAAGTTCCAAAACCTGTGGTTGGGACCATTTTTAATTGCTTAAAAACTAGATCCTAGTTCCTTCCGCCTCCATAATTTAGAGGGGCAGCCAGACACCTTCCCGGTGAATGGTCAAGATCTCAAAAGGTATTTCACTTGAAAACTCTCTGATGCACCTTTTGTATATATGTTTTCTATTTTGATTTCTTTGATGTCTGTTTTTCTTTGTTGGTTTTTTTTGCTTTCATTTTTTTTATCGATCCTTTTGAACCAAACATGCCTGTATTACAGTCTATCTCAGACAAAAGGAACAGAATGCTTCATTTCGTAACAAATGTTAAAGGCTATCAGAGCATCAATTGCTATCTTTTTATGAAATTGTAGGCTAGTTAAAAATGATATTTTGTTTGGAAGTCGATTCCTCGGTTTCAACTTGCACTTGAAAGAATTCACGATTATCTTTAAAACTCTTTACAATGTCCCTGCTCTTTAAGAAAGAAACTCAACGATGTCTCCCTGTCTTCGAAAATTAGTTTTATTAATGAACTATTTTTCAGATCTTGACGAAGGTTAGAAAGAAAAATTTAAAAAATTCTGTGAAATATTAAGTTATATTGAAAACTGGAATTTTCAGCATCACCCCGCTCTGTTGAATATCTTAAAAATATATCAAAATGTGAATAATTTCTTAGAGAGCTGTGGGAAGTGTTTGTAAACCCCCCGAGACACCAAACAGGTCTGCTGGTAGCGAGTAAATGCATGCATGACACCAATACAACTTCATCAGGCTATTGAACAGGCCTGCTGGTAGTGAAGCGATGTCAGGTAAAAGAAAAATTTTAGATATAAATCTTGTTTTGGCCATAAGAGTCCTTCGTTCTGATTTGAAATTTCTTGGACAGGATATAGACATCAGAGTGGGTTAATTGACATCCCTATCGAGGCTATGAACACCTGCTGGCAGCAGTGGCCCTGTCAACATTATTAGAGACATTAACTTAAGCGTCGTGGCTTTCTTTTGAGAAGTTTGTCACCATATTTCATTCTTTCTAAAACAAAAGATATCTGAAACTAGACTACATTATGATTATTAAATATGTTCAAATAACCTTTCAGCTACTTTTATATTTGAAGTCTTTCAAATTTCTCAAACCTAAACTCGTTTGTATTACAAAGATAACTGCTTCTCCTAGTATGCCGCCATTGTTGGCAGCTCAACAATATTCTTAACCTTTTATATCAATTAAATGATCTATGTAGCTGCCTAACTAGGGGTCATACATTGTTTTGTCCTTCATAGGCATTTTTTGCGATGACAATGGTAAGTTTTCAAGTTTTCCCCCTTTTTTCATTTTTCATGACTCCAAGCATGAAAATGAATCTTACAACAGTGTTACCATTTTATTCAGAAATTTACGAAAGGCAAAATGTCTCTATAGTTTATTAATGGATCCTTGCTTTGAAGACTATTCTCCTTGCTTCGATTCTTTGAATATAAAACATGCTTGGGGATGGTAAATCATATCAACAAAAGATTTGTTTGATTGATTTGAGAATTGGTATGGTTTTTGGTTTGATCCTTGGTTATATGTTTCCTCATTACTAGGTTTATGACTTTTGATTTTCAACCTCCTAAACCATATAATCGAACCTACTATGTTTCACGCTTATTTCCTTTTAATTCTTTGGTCCTGGTTTGTACTTTCTAAAAGGTAACAATACGATTTGCAGTCAATCATCATTTCTAAGACTGGTCTTAGGCTTCGCAAACCCTCTTCGCATGCATTTCAATTAACAACCATCTTATCGTTATGAGTTTTCTACTCATACGTCATTCACTGTTGGTATTTCTTGGGCTCGGGTTATGGCTTTGTTCTGTTCTATCAAACCCTACCTATGTGTTGTGTCTGGTTGATGACCCATTGATTCACAATGGCACCTATTGTTAGAGTCAAGCCTAATGGCGTTCAAGCTCTGCTCTTATATGACGATGCCAGAGAGGATCTGGAGAGTATTGGTTGGCTCGTTTTTCTTAGTAAATTTCAGGGTTTCAATTTACAAACTGCTCAAGAGTTCTCTTTATCCGTCAATGGGTGTAGAGATAAAGTGGGTGATGTCCAACTTGAGGTTATAGAGGATTTCTTGAGTCAAGCTATAGGACTCCCTGCAAGTAGTCAAATATGATTCAAAAATGAAAAGGTTGAAGAGGTTCCTTGGACTCTTCTCTTTATGTCTCGAAAGATAAAAGGATGTGACAAAGGTATGCCCATCTCTTTACTCAAAGTTCCCTGGCACAGTCTGCTTGTTATGTTAAAATAGTTTATCACCTGTGAGGGATGTTTTGGGCTTGTGTTTTTATACCATTTGCGTATGCTCATGATTTTTATGGGGTTTCCCCTGAACATGTTGTATTATTTATTAAGGAGCCTTTATAAAATGGGCAAAAGGTATAGGAAATAATGATCAGACTCGAGCCTCTTCCATCATGGCTTAATTAAAATCTTGCTTTTACATCAATTAGAATTATAGAATGACAGTTGGGATTCATTCATAACTAGAAACGGTTATGGTAACCCTGATATGGACCAGGTCGACAAACTCGTGGTGGAAGAAACTCTTGTTTACCCTATAGTGCCCATCTCTCCTACTCAGGCCTGTGTCTTGGCCTCCTACAGTGAACCCTTACTCAATCCAAATATTATTGAGGAGGCCCGTGAGCAAGCTATACACCTTAATGACTCTATCAAAAATTGAAAGAAACCTACAGACAAGATATCTAAAGGCCATGCTGATTTAAATTTTAATAACAAAAGAGTAGGGAGGCTAATTTCAAGGGGGCTTCATAACAAGTTGAAATCTCATGTGAATTCGATTAGCATGATCGAGGTCCATGAGAGTTCTGACTCTGAAATCGATAAGTTCCTCACTGAGGAAGACCCTTTTTCGTTTGAGCCACACCTCAATCGACCCTATAATTTTGTGGACAATTTACCTCCCTGTCTGAAACATAATGTAGAGTTTCCTGGTATTAAATTGGGGAATGAATCTACTGTTCGTATGGAAGGTTCTCTGGTTCACAATCATGTTTGTTCCTAAGAGACCATCACTCAGTCAAAGTGTGAAGTATGTTGTTTTTGGATTGATAAATACTACAATGATGTATCCATCCTACAGTCCTAGGTTAAGGATCTCACTGATCATATTGATGCCTTAACTAATAAAAACCTTAAGCTTGAGTCTGTCATTCAAGGAAGAGAGAAACGTATAAAGACTACAAGCAATGTAATTTTTAAAAATGTTGAAGCTGCCACAGCTATAGTAAATTCCAAGATTTTCTGATGCGATTTGATCTAACAGTGGGAGGTATGATCCTTTTATCTTAAAATAGGATTATTTGTTAAAACTAGATTGTTTTATTCTTGCAATAAATGGGATTTCATTTACTAAAATAACTATCTACAAAATCAACAGATTTTGTAGCTAGTTATGTTAATTTGAAATTTGCAAATTAGTGGTTGGATATATATCTAAATATTTCTATTTTTCTTTTTCCTTTTTAGGATATTCTAGAGTTCATGGTTACTAATGGACATGAGGCATCTTTGAGACTTGCTAGTCATATCTTTGATATATTTTGTATGAACAAAAATAGATTTTTGTTAGCTTTAAAGGATTTAGTATGATTTGGGTGGTTAGATCCCCCATTTATTTTTGTAATTAATATCTGATCTTAGGAATAGAAACATTTACCTTTCTGAAGGTTTTATAAACCCATTATTTTTGTAACTAAGGGCATCCTGGCCTGGGGCTAGTTGTAAACAAGCTTATACTCGAATTTAGACATGACATATATTACATCTCTACTTTAGCTATTTGTAAATAGTGTCGTTGTCTATTATTTGTCTGTCTTGATAATTTGATGACTGTTGTTAGCTTTCACCTACACTAATTATTAGGTTGTCAAGATAATTTCTTTCATACAGTTCACAATTGTACGCTTCAGTTTTATCAAAATAGTGAATGATCATTCAATTTGTATTATAAGGTTTACCTTAAACATGTTGATTGATTAAATGCAAGCTATAATTGTCAGATTTATCTTATGCGTTATTACTTGCAGACTATTATATCACAATTATTATTCTGCATCCTATCATTTTGTCAATTAAATACACCAGTCAATGTATAGTTTGGT
This sequence comes from Picea engelmannii, assembly GCA_009831015.1. NCBI lineage: Eukaryota > Viridiplantae > Streptophyta > Pinopsida > Pinales > Pinaceae > Picea > Picea engelmannii. Next base: position 197,178 of record ML787350.1, on the reverse strand, counting down.
GTTTATTCCAAACAGCATGAAGATGCACAGCATAATTATCTCGTGGATGGACTGATGTATGATTAATACAAACAGTTGGATGCATACTCTTCAAGTGATTAATAGGTTAGTATGTTTTTTGTTTTTTTTATTTACTTATTTACTGTAGAAATCCTTATATGTAGTATAATTTTTATTGTCTACATTTTTCTGTTTAATTACTAGTTTGATATTTGATCTTACAGATGCATATAGATTAAAAACAAACAAAAAGAAATAGTACTTTTCACTTTCTTTATCTACTGTCATCTAAAGAACCATATCTTCATTTGATTTTCATAAGTTTAGATTAAAACTTATAAATTGTACATCTTGTAGATAAACTAGTTAAACAGTTCTCTGTGTAAATGTCATTAAAGATAAGTTGTATATGTGTGTGTGTGTGTGTGTGTGTGTGTGTGTGTGTGTGTGTGTGTACATATATATTTATCAGTGATTAGTTATTAGTGAGTTATTTCATTTCTTTTATTTTGTTTCTTTTAGTACTTTAGATTGGCCAACGAAGCCACTAAACCTGTCAGAGTGAGTCAATCCAAACGACTTGGGTTAATTAGACAACCCCGGACCGGACTCGCTCCTCCAGTTGACGAGTGGTCATTTTCACCCATCAACAATGTTCTAGTTATTGTTCCATTAATATAGTAATTAGAATTTTCTCATCTCTAATCTACTAATTTAGCCATTGCATCATTTACATGATAGTTAGGATTATTTCTTTTTATTTCATTATTTACATTTCATAGTTTAGTTTCTATCATTCATATGAAGTGATTAAATTCGCTTGTTCTCCCATGTCAAAATTGTGTGTTTAACATGTAATGTTTGTCTACCAATATTTCTTTCTCATTTGTCTTCTACTTGCCTAACATTACAGTAATCCACATGGCACACCATATAGTCTTACCTTACACTAATTCTCAAGGCATAGGGGTCTTCACATGTACCATGGGATATATAGGCCTAGTTGATGGAGGATTCCCTCACAAAAACAATGTATCTCGTGTACATTGTAAACACCCTCATATTACCCCTATATAATTTCTTGCATTGCTCATTCTTTACATCTTATGGATAGAAGTTCCTATAAGGCGAGGTAAAATGTATAGAGTCCCATATGTTCATAAATTATCTAGCATTCATTCTTTGGTTACTAATGCCCTTTATTCCTCCCTATCTCATTATAAATCCCTCTAGGATCACCAGCAAGGCTTTGTCTAGTTTCAAATTGGTGACTGACTTCGGTTGTATATGGACAAGCAATGTTTTAAGGGGTAGCATCATAAAAACCTCAAGCCTGTTTTCTATTGTCCCTATATTGTTCTTCAATATATTAATGACAATGGTTGTCATTAGTATTTCCCTTCCTTGCTAGACATCCATAATATCATTTATGTCAATCATCTCAAGCTATATGAGCCATCTATTCTAGAAGAGGAAGTTCAAGTCTACCACTTAGCAGATAATATCCATACAATAGTGGACCTGCACACCTGCTACGCTTGTCATCAATGAATTATTTCCTATCTTGTTGAATGCCAAGGTCACTATCCCACTCAGGACAAATAGTTATCCTAAGTTGTTTTTAAAAATAACTTCTTGCATCTTGTTGAGAAAGTAGAGACATTGTAATATGGTATTACCATATTACAATGTAATATGGTAATACCATATTACAATGTATTATGGTAATACCATATTACAATGTAATATGGTATTACCATATTACATTGTAATATGGTATACCATATTACAATATTAGAATATTACCATATTACATTGTAATATGGTATACCATATTACAATGTAATATGGTAATACCATATCTCGTTTATTTATTTATTTTAAAAATTAAAGGACGCATCCCAGTATCGACGATAGTTTGTCGGAAGACAATTTTTATTTTGAACAAACATGGCAAAAGGAACGAAAGTTTGTCGCACTTTTCTACGGTTTTGCGTCGCACATACAACATCTGCATCATAAGTTTTGTCTTGCCTTAAATTTTTGTCGCTATTGCCACTCTTTTGCGTCACAACTTTCCACAATTTTTTTACATTAGCACGGTTTTTCGTCCCTATTGCGGCAAAGTTTTGTCATAATTGTGACGATGTGTAAAGTTAACTTATCTTGATGGTGAAGACACATGGAGGGATAATTTAATCGATTTTTCCACGAACACCTGGTTTGTGGATATAACAACAAAAAATAGTCTTGGATTTTGTGGAAATTGCAACGGATAAGTGTGGCAATAGCAACGAAAAACCGTGGAAAATTTGGTCATATGTACTAGTGAAAGGGTGATATTGTTGTACTATGTAGTCATTGATGTCAAAGGATTGATTTCAAAGGGTTGATTTCAAGTATTTTCATAGTGATGTGTTTGTATCATTGATATATTGATTATTGTTTATATGCTCATTGATGTAATTGTTGTCAAAAACGTTGATGTTAAGTGGTGTCATAATGATGTGTTGATATTAAAGGGATTTGTATAATTGATGTCATGTCATGGTTGATAGGAAAAATCAAATGGATAAACTCCAAAGTGGTCCCCTTATGGTGAAATCACTCATGGGAAGATGATCTTGGATATAGTTCTCAAATTCATCCCCTTATGGTGAAATCCCTCATGGGAAGATGCTTTTTGAAGTCCAAATGGTTTGGTGGTTGAGTATCCCATCAGTATGGTTAGGGAACCCAAGTTTGATTGAGGAATAATGTAATGAAGATCAGTTAATTTTTAGGAGAAAATATTCTATATGGATAGTAGATGTCATGATGTTTCTAGTGATATGTGGAGCATCACATAACTCCTCAAGCTTATATATTTATGGGAATGTGAAGTTGGAGGAAACCCAAGATTATTCTAGAAGCCCCTAAAAGGTCAACAAGATATCAATTATTCTAGAAAGTATTCAAGAAGATTCCTAGTCAATGTGGTTGCAAGGAGAAATTAATTAAATAATAAAGTTTACAAAGTGGTTAAATGGACAAAGTGGCTAACTGGACAAAGTGGTTAAGTGGACAAAAGTTGATACTTCTAGAGGAATCTACTTGGAGAGTATAAATAAGAGAGAAAGGGTCTCCCATAAGTATTCCATTGATTATATTTAATATATACAAGTGGTTGAGGTAAACAAAGAATATCTAAGGAGAATTTCAGAGGGAAGGTGAAGAAAAGAAGGATGAAAATTCAAGGGAGGATAAATTTCTTAATGATGCTTTCTAATGTATGTTATTTATAGGTCATCACACCATTTTTGCAATAAATTGTTTTCTAAAATGATTTAGATAGAAAAATATCGAGGATGTTGAGACAACATATCGATGTAACTTTGAAAAAAACATTAGCTTCTGGGTCGTTGTAGTTTGGGATTTAAACTCTGTGAAAGATAGGGTTTGTGGCTAGTCCTGAAACTATTCTAAAACGTGTGTTTCGGGTAAAAACATCATAAATTATTCATAATAGATCCAAATTAAGTGAGAACAAAACAATTGGCTAGATTACAGTTTATAGTATGTTTTTTTACCATTTCCAAATCCATACATAAAATATTATGTGTGTGGTATGATCTACAAGTTCGCTCTCTAGAATAAGACAAAATTCAGCAAGGTCTTCCATTTTTTCTATAACTACTTTTCTGGGAGGTTCCAAGTAGTGAAACCTAGAGGAATTGTAGAAAAGACACTGAATAACATTGTGTGGCATTTTCATATCTTTTTTCATTATAGGTACATATTTATGATTGTTTCAAGTTAGGGTTGTTGACTAATCCAAAATTAGTCATGTGAGACTAAAGTAAAGTTTGATGAAAATACTAGTCTCTTGTTGTTGAAGTTAAGGAAGGTCTGTAGGTATGTGATTACATACACCAGGTCTATTACAGATTTATACGTATGGTATAGGTCTTGATGATTTCCATGTGATTAAATGTATGGTTTTGGCACTTGGTCTTGTGTAAAGGTTTATGGTATTTGGTTTATGGAGAGTATGGTGTATTGCTAGAGGTATCTTGGTGATATTGTGCATATGGTTGAGATTTGACTTGATGATTGATGTTTGGTATATCATATTTGGATGTTGAGATTGATGAGACAGATTGGAGTGACAGGTTGTGTTGTGCATAGTTGATGTGCTTGTCTTGGTATAGACTGTTGGTACAGTTTCACAGATTCCTTTATGTCTACAAGTTGGGTCTTGTACTTGAGGATTTGATTCCTCTTCTCAGTTGGTGCTGAGATCTGCAGGTTGGGTCTTGCATTGAGAGTTGGTTCTCTCTTTGAGTTGGTGCTCATTTCATTTGGTGTTAATAAACCCCAAGGATTGTAGTCCATAATACAAAACAAACTTATACATATATCTGGTGTTCATTATGTTCTTTATTGTGATGGTGAATAATTCTTTATTGTGAATAATTCTTTATTATTAATATATGTCATTGAGATATGTTCACATGTAAGAAACTAAGTGTGAATAGAAGTAATGAGTATTGATGTTGTGAATGGTGATGGACAACTAAAGTTTTGTAAGAAGTGGTAAAAAGAGCCTCACACTGATTCACACCTCCATCTCTGTGTGGTCGGTGTGTCCAACATTTTATGACGTTAATTACACTATGTAAATGTTAATTCAAATGTTGTGTATGTTTTCTAGGTATGCATGCATTCATGGGTTTTATTATGTTGTTGAAATCGTGTGAATAGTTGCATTCACATTTTTTGTAACTATTAATAGTTGCATGATTTGTTTGGCATGCTATGAACATGCATATTTTTAAATGGTATCAAAGTAAGCTAAGTCATTTTTGTAGTAGCATGGATTTGATTTGAGGCTGGGTATGTTACACCTCTATTGAATCTAACTCCTAGTGAGCCTCTTTCCTTGGTGGATAAGATTCTCTACTTTGACAATCTGATAGACTTGTATTTCTTATTGGCGGATTCCCTTCATTTGTATTTCTAGAATTCAATAAATTGTGGCCTATTCAATGCAATCATGGTTGAGCTTTGTAGGTTACAAGTTCTCAACCACATCCAAGGTGTCTAATAGGGGTGGGAAATATGACTGGAGGAGTTCCACGTTGAATATTGGTTGCAAGACAAGGGGGGAGTATTGAATTCAAAAGAATTATCTCCTAAAGCCTTGGTGATGGTGTAAGGCCCATAGGAAGTGGGTGAATATTACGATGGGGTCCAACAAGGTGATCATCTTGTAAATGCAACTAGACTTTTTTCCCACGTGAAACTTGTGTGAAACTCAATGTTGATCATGTTGTTTCTTGTATTTGGCATTGTATTTCTACAAAATATCGTGGAATTTTTGGAAGATGTGCCAGATCCATTCAAAAAAATTGGTTTCCTTATTAACCTCAATTTGAGAATGAGTAGATTCTTCATGTTTTAAGTAACAATTACGATATCTATTTTTTTTCAAAAATTCCATATGTAGGCTACCAGACACCTCCAAAGAAACCAAGGCCAAAGTGGAAAAACACGGCCAACATAAACTAGGCCACAGTGGCTATGGAAAACTAAAATCTTGAATAGTAATATTTAAATGATTAGCTATGGTTAATATTTATTTAACAATACCAAACAAATATATGTTTTTGTTATTGGTATTTTTAATGGTGTTATGCATTGCAGTTAAATATGTTAGACACTGCTTCCACCCAGGAGGACCTAAATCTTGGTTACAAGCATGGTTTTAAAAGTGTGATTGAATATAGAAAAATCTTGGGCCAGAATCCTATCTCCCTAGCCACGCAGGTAAATCAAATGAATAAGGAAACTGTAGTAGCATGCTTGTAAAGTCTATTCATATTTTATTATATCACCCTTAACTAAGTATTTATGTTTGTTTTCAAGCAACAATGCTACCACAGTAGTTAATCCAGCGGTATTCATCAAACACCACGTGATAATAGTGTGAACATGTCCAGTTATAGTGTAGAGCAGAGTACCCATTCCAGTATGTATGCTTCAGAATTAGAAATATTTACTGTGATTGTAGATATTTATTTCCTGACTTATACTTATATATTATCTTCTCAAAATTGAAGAGAATGTAGCTCAGGAGGGTGAAATGCGAGAGAAACCAAGTGGACAAGAAATTAACGCACCAACTATCGCAGCTATAGGGACAGGTAAAAAGAAATAGTGTAATGTTAATCAAAATAATGAATTAGTTATTTCATTTATATTTCAACCTATCGATATGATCATTTTCATTGTTCCAGTTCACGACTCTAAACAGATGCCAGCGAACCCTTCTCAACAACGTACCAGAATTATGGTACATGAGCGCACACAGACATTAGAAGGACAGGGCACACGAAATACAATGTCCTTGGATGATTATGATACCCCAATTGTCAATTTTATGAATGTTAAAAAACATAAATCAAAGAAAAATTAGATGTATAAATTCATTCCTTTTATTTGGATCTTTATCAATGTTCATATGTTCATATGATTTGATGACAATCCTAGTTATGCATGGATGTCTATATGTTTTCTATATAAAGAAAATCATTTGTTGGGTATGGGGAATTGAGAGCAATGTGAGGGGGGGGAGGGGCCATATGATCTTCCACCTTCACGTGGTTGGCCCTGTTCAGTAGAGAATAACCTATTCTCGAAACAAAGAGAAGCTAATTAAGGTATGCGACAATTTAATTTTTTTCTAGAGTATTTTACATAACTTAATGCATGCTTATTTTCTTATTAATTATTTACTCATATAAAAAATTTGTCTTTTATGATTCATGCAGGTCTTGGTGATGGAAATGCATCTTGTGGACAACTCTTACCAAGTTGTATGGGCTAATGGATCTGGTGAAAGGACAATGAAAAGGTAAGGGTTTTGACGTGTTTTTAAAAGTAGGATTTATACTCATAAAAGTTCACAATCCTCATGAATATGTAGATATTGATATATATGCCAATTTCCATGTGGTGTTTTTATTGTCTAATTTATTTGTTATTGTCAAGTTATTTGTCAAATTTAATCTGTATATATTGCATATATGCCAAGATCCATGTGGTGTTTTTATTTTCTAATTTATTTGTCCAATTTAATGTGTAGGTGGTTGTACAATACATCGAGTGTACACTCTTTACCTAGCTCAAATTTCAACTATAAATAAAGAACCCTAAAGAGGTATTTTAAATATAATTTTGGTTTACTTGTATTTTTTTTATAAAGAAGTATAACTATTTTAGGGAACCCCCATATACAAAGTCTTTATCCATATCCTCATTGTGGAAAATAAATTAGAAAAGATCCCTCACTTCATTCATTTCTATAATCCTAACCTTATTGCTATCCCTAGTACAAATCCTAGTTCCTATTAAGCAATGCATGAGGCTAATCCCAATAATCTAGACCCCTCCTCTCATCCCACATGTTAGTGTAAGTATCATAAGGCTCCAAAGGAAACTACTACAAAATGCTTATTCTTATAATAATAATTCACATCTAAATCCTTGTACATAGATGAGAAATCCAAATCATAATGAAGAATGAAATTTATTCCCCTCTCTAAGTCTCCTTTTTACTCATAATTGTTAGATCAAATACCAACTTGCCACTATAATCCTTGACAATTGTAACCAAAATAATCTCATTTTTCATCACTCATCACCCCTCTCCTTATCATTGGGGCTTTGTACAATAGGACATAACTCATCTTCTCATTACTAAACATTGTGGAGTGACCCTTGTCATAGGGATCTTTCAAGAGAATGTTGAATGTTATGTATCTCCCCTTGATTACTCTAATTTCCTATTGAATATAACATATGAACAACAATGAAATGCTTTACAAGATGTCCATTGAAATACCTATCAACTCCTTAAAGATAGCAAAACTTATGAACTCATCTTTATTGCAATACCCTTTCCATGTAATGATGTGACCAAGACATCCTACATAAAAATCTTTCTCTCTTAGTTATAACTCACATCCAACCATTTCATATGGTTTCACTTTCTCTCTTCCACACATTCCAAATGATACCTTCTCATCCTTCTACCCAATCAAAAACAATGAAACTCTTTATAAGATTCTCATTGCAATACTTATCAACTCTATAAACATGACAAAAACTATGAACTCACCTCTTGCAATACCTCTTACTTATAATGTTAAGACGCAAAAAAAATAATGCATAAATACCTTTCTCTCTTAGTTTACATCACATCAATCCATCTCATCTCATATGGTTGCACTATCTCTCTTCCAAACTCTCTAAATAGTACATTCTCATCCTTCTACCTGGATGCACTCTCACTCTGCTACTCTCATTCTAAATCCCAAACCTCCCCAATTATTGTTAACTCAAATTTTTTTTTCTACCACACACGAATTAACAAAATACATATATGATCTATTATACCTAGTTCCATAATTTCTTTCCCTTGTCGTCTCACTGGCTACAACAATTAGGTAGCCCCTTGTTCTTCTATTCCTTCTCTTTTCCTTATCTTTCCATTAGTTGTCAAAATCAACATTTGATAACATTAAAAAGGTCCCATGTCTTAACACACTTTTGTCAAGTTGAATGAAGCCTTGTTCCTATTGGGAGTTTTTTTGGGCTAGCTTAGACTTCCCATTATCAACTCTAGCCACTTCTTACCTGGTAGCACCCAATATTACCTAGTTCTCCCCTTGTCTTCTTCCTCTCCTAGTGTTCCATGCTCTCCTACATACTCTTCCTCTTTTTCTAGTCCTTCAAATGCTTGGGGAAAGTATTGCCTCTCCTCCTTAACTCTTCTTCCTTACACCCCTTTTTCTCCATTTTTATTTGGTCATAATATCGATGGGTCCCTTCTAGGTTATTATCTCAAGAAAGACCCTACTTGAGATAACTTCTACCTAGTTAGGATCAACTATCACTACTTTGGTCAGTTTTCCAAGATGTCCCCCTTAATGGTCACATTCCATAGCTTGCAGCTATGGATCCCCTCCTAGTCGTGACATCATATCTTCCTTTTATCCTCTCTCCTCCACTGGTATACCATTGGTATTTTTCACCTCTACACTTGAATTGAATTTAGGTTGATGCATGTCGCCTCCAAGTTGCCATATGTCACATTTATTCTTGTGATAACCCTATATTAGAGTGTGTTTACTCTCTCACTCATGTTCACTCTTAGTTGGTTTATGTCAACTCACGCCTTTTTCCAATGTCATGCTAGTGTCATCAAATTCTTTCTCTTGCCTTTGTTAGAACTACCCTAACACCACAACCTCCCATCTTTACCTTTTCATCTATCCTCCATCCTTTCCATAAGAGATCATGTTGCTAATCCTACCTCACTTGTGGTAAGATGCCAACCTCTGTGATGTAG
>ML787350.1:154169-187734 GCA_009831015.1 Picea engelmannii | reverse complement strand
CTTTGTTAGAACTACCCTAACACCACAACCTCCCATCTTTACCTTTTCATCTATCCTCCATCCTTTCCATAAGAGATCATGTTGCTAATCCTACCTCACTTGTGGTAAGATGCCAACCTCTGTGATGTAGGTATCTATCTAAACATGTTTCTACACTATCCTACCTCACATATAAGTAAGTGAAAGTATCTCCTTGTCACTCTTAATCTTATCAATGATTTTATAGTTGAGATGTTATTATTATTGTTAGACTCACTCATGGTTTACTTACATGTTCTAGTTATTGTTCCATTAATATAGTAATTAGAAATTTATCATCTCTAATCTCCTAATTTAGCCATTGCATCAATTACATGATAGTTAGGATTATTTATTTTTATTTGATTATTTACATTTCATATTTTAGTTTCTATCATTCTTATGAAGTGATTAAATTTGATTGTTCCCCCATGTCAAAATTGTGTGTTTAGCATGCAATGTTTGTCTACCAATCTTTCTTTCTCATTTGTCTTCTACTTTCTTAACATTACACTAATCCTCATGGCACACCTTGTAGTTTTACCTTACACTAATTCTCAAGGCATAGGGGTATTCACATGTACCATGGGATATATAGGCCTAGTTGATGGAGGATTCTCTCACAACAACAATGTATCTCATGTACATTGCAAACACCCTCATATTACCCCTATATAATTTCTTGCATTGCTCATTCTTTGCATCTTGCTATTATTCGCATTTTATGGATAGAAGTTCCTATAAGGTGAGGTAAAATGTATAGAATCTCATATGTTCATAAATTACCTAGCATTCATTCTTTGGTTAGTAATGCCCTTCAATCCTCCCTATCTCATTATAAATCCCTCTAGGATCACCATCAAGGCTTTGTCTAGTTTCAAATTGGTGATTGACATTGGTTGTATATGTACAAACAATGTTTTAAGGGGTAGCATCATAAAAAAACTCAAGCCTATTTTCTATTGTCCCTATATTGTTCTTCAATATATTAATGACAATGGTTGTCATTAGTATTTCCCTTCCTTTCTAGAAATCCATAATATCATTTATGTCAATCATCTCAAGCTATATGAGCCATCTATTCTAGAAGAGGAAGTTCAAGTCTGCCACTTAGCAGATAATATCCATACAATAGTGGACCTGCACACCTGCTACACTTGTCACCAATGAATTACTTCCTATCTTGTTGAATGCCAAGGTCACCATCCCACTCAGGAAAAATCGCTATCCTCAGTTGTTTTTAAAGAGAACTTCTTGCATCTTGTTGAGAAAGTAGAGACATTGTAATATGGTATACCATATTACATTATAATAAGGTAATACCATATTACAATGTAATATGGTAATACCATATCTCATGTATTTTTTTTTTAAACTTAAAGGACGTGTCTATATCGACGATAGTTTGTTGGAAGGAAAAATTTATTTTGAACAACTGTGGCAATAGCAACGAAAGTTCGTCGCACTTTGCCATGGTTTTGCATCGCACATACAACATATGCGTCATAAGTTTTGTCTTGCCATAAATTTTTGTCGCTATTGCCATGCTTTTTTGTTGCAAGTTTCCACAATTTTTTTACATTAGAACGGTTTTTCGTCGTAATTGCAACGAAGTTTCGTCGTAATTGTGACGCTGTATAAGGTTAACCTATCTTGATGGTGAGGAAAAATGGAGGGATAATTTTGTCGCTGGCTTTTGGATATAGTGATGAAAAATATTCTTGGCTTTCATGGAAATTGCGACGGATAAGTGTGGCAATAGCAACGAAAAACCGTGGCAAATTTGGTCATATGTACTAGTGAAAGGGGGAGATTGTTGTTCTATGTTGTCATTGATGTCAAAGGGTTGATTTCAAGTATTGTCATAGTGATGTGTTTGTATAATTGATATATTGATTATTGTTTATATGGTCATTGATGTAATTGTTGTCAAAGGGTTGATGTCAAGTGGTGTCATAATGATGTGTTGATATTAAAGGGAGTTGTATAATTGATGTCATGCCATGGTTGATAAGAAGAACCCAATGGATAAACTCCAAAGTGGTCCCCTTATGGTGAAATCACTCATGGGAATATGATATTGGATATAATTCTCAGATTCATCCCCTTATGGTGAAATCCCTCATGGGAAGACGCTTTGTGAAGTCCAAATGGTTAGGTGTTGATTATCCCAACAGTGTGGTTAGTGAACCCAAGTTTGATTAAGGAATAATGTAATGAAGTCAATTAATTTGTAGGAGAAAATATTCTAGATGGATAGTAGATGTCATGATGTTTCTGGTGATATGTGGAGCATCACATAACTCCTCATGGTTAGAGATTTATGGGCATGTGAAGTTGGAAGAGACCAAAGAGTATTCTAGAAGCCCTTAGAAGGTCAACAATATATCAATTATTCTAGAAAGTTTTCAAGAAGATTCCTAGTCAATGTGGTTGCAAGGAGAAATTAATTAAATAATAAAGTTTACAAAGTGGCTAACTGGACAAAGTGGTTAAGTGGACAAAGTTGGTTAAGTGGACAAAGTGGCTAAGTCGACAAAGTGGTTAAGAGGAAAAAGTGGTTAAGTGGACAAAAGTTGATACTTCTAGAGGAAGCTACTTGGAGAGTATAAATAAGAGAGAAAGGGTCTCCCATAAGCATTCCATTGATTATGTTGAATATCTACAAGTGGTTGAGGTAAACAAAGGATATCTAAGGTGAATTTTAGAGGGAAGGTGAAATAATAAGGCCAAAAATTCAAGGGAGGATAAAGTTCTTAATGATGCTTTCTAATGTATGTTATTTATAGGTCATCGCACCATTTTTGCAATAAATCTTTTTCTATAATGATTTAGATAGAAAAATATGGAGGATGTTCAGACAACATATCCAAGTAACTATGATAAAAAATTAGCTTATGGGTCGTTGTATTTTGGGATTTACTCTCTGTGAAAGATAGGGTCTGTGGCTAGTTCTGAAACTAGTCTAAAACATGTGTTCCAGGTAAAAACATCATAAATTATTCATAACAGATCCAAATTAAGTGAGAACAAATAAATTGGTTAGATTATAGTCTTGAGTACGTGTTTTTACTATTTTTAGATCCATACATAAAATATTTTGTGTGTGGTATGCTCTACGAGTTCACTCTCTAGAATGAGACAAAATTCAGCAAGGTCTGCCATTTTTTCTATAACTACTTTTCTGGGAGGTTCCAAGCAGTGAAACCTGGAGGAATTGTAGAAAAGACACTCAATAGCATTGTGTAGAATTTTCATACCTTTTTTCATTAAAGGTACATATTTATGATTGTTGCAATTTAGGGTTGTTGACTAATCCAAAATTAGTCATGTGAGACTAAAGTAAAGTTTGATGAAAATACTAGTCTCTTGTTGTTGAAATTAAGGAAGGTTTGTAGGTATGTGATCACATACACTAGGTATATTACAGATTTATAGGTATGGTATAGGTATTGATGATATCCAAATGATTAAAGGTATGGTTTTGGCACCTGGTCTTGTGTAAACGTTTATGGTATTTGGTTTATGGAGAGTATGGTGTATTGCTAGAGGTATCTTGGTGATATTGTGCATATGGTTGAGAGTTGACTTGATGATTGATCTTTGGTAGATCATATTTGGATGTTGAGATTGATGAGACAGATTGGGGTGACAAGTTGTTGTGACAGGTTGTGTTGTGCATAGTTGATGTGCTTGTCTTGGTATAGACTGTTGGTACAGTGTCACAAATTCTTTTATGTCTACAAGTTGGGTCTTGTACTTGAGGATTTGATTCCTCTTCTCAGTTGGTGCTGAGATATGCAGGTTGGGTCTTCCATTGAGAGTTGGTTCGCTCTTTGAGTTTGTGATCATTTCATTTGGTGCTAATAAACCCCAAGGATTGTAGTCTGTAATACAAAACAAACTTATACATATATCTAGTGTTCATTATGTTCCTTATTGTGATGGTGAATAGTTCTTTATTGTTAATATATGTCATTGAGATATGTTTACATGTAAGCAACTAAGTGTGAATAGAAGTAATGAGTAATGATGTCGTGAATGGTGATGGATAACTAAAGTTTTGTAAGAAGTTGTAAAAAGAGCCTCACACTGATTCACACTCCCCACTCAGTGTGGTCGGTGTGTCCAACATTTTATGATGTTAATTACACTATGTAAATGTTAATTCAAATGTTGTGTATGTTTTCTAGGTATGCATGCATTCATGGGTTTTATTATGTTGTTGAAATCGTGTGAATAGTTGCATTCACATTTTTTATAACTATTAGTAGTTGCATGATTTGTTTGGCATGCTATGAACATGCATATTTTTAAATGGTATCAAAGTAAGCTAAGTCATTATTGTAGTAGTGTGGCTCTGATTTGAGGCTGTGTATGTTACACTTCTATTGAATCTAACTCTTGGTGAGCCTCTTGCCTTGGTGGATAAGATTCCCTACTTTAACAATCTAATAGACTTGTATTTCTTATTGGTGGGTTTCCTTCATTTGTCTTTCTAGAATTCGATCAATTGTGGCATGTTCAATGCAATCATGGTTGAGCTTTGTAGGTTACAAGTTCTCAACCACATCTAAGGTGTCTAATAGGGGTGGGAAATGTGACTGAAGGAGTTCCACATTGAATATTGGGTGCAAGTGATCCAAGTGGATATTCATGGCCACCCACCTATTCCGCTTGGACCCCCACCATTTCTTCTTTCAGTTTTTCAGTTTCCGCACAGTTTACTTTTTTTAGCAGTTTTTCGGGTCCTGAACTTTTGGAGCCATTTTGAGGCCTTAAACGACATTTTTTGGGAAAACAGGGAGAAACATGGATCATAGATCAATGTTGCTTACCCAAAAGTTGTATTCCTCAGATAGATATTTCTAACGAGGTATGGAATGAGTCAAACAGAGATCATATGCCAAAGTTATGTCCCGGGGAAGTTGATGTACCAACTTACCCAAATGGGGCCCATAGTCTTGTCGTTTCATCTCCTAGGATTAGGTCTTTGGATGTTTAGGTTTTTCCATTGTTTCTCAATAATAATAGGCCTTCAAGCCTCATTGTAAGACAATTCAGAGGCTAGTAGTCACCACATCTCTTCTTAAAGATAAGCTACCAATGCCCTAGCTAGTTTATTTCCATTATGTCTGTAAGCATATTTCAATCATTTTTTATTAATAAAATGAAGTCTTATTTAAATTGGATCTTTGCGTTTATGTGTATTTTTGTATTTCACTGTGCACCTACATAAATCCAAATTAGTGGTATCAGAGAGGTCTTCTCATTCTCGATCCTTCTTTGAATGTCCCCAATGAGGTCGGGGTATAAGAAGTTGGGGCTCAATCTGGTTGAACCTTTGCAAGATCAGACTCACAAACCCCAACGACCGCCCATGGGGGAAGAAAAGAAAGATGAGGGAGAAGGATATCCTATAAAAATGTTGCTCGAGAAGGCCCTTGAAAAACAAAGGAATGCGATGATGGACAACTTTTCCCAGATTCTTCAACGGATTCCCACTAGTGGCGCATCGACATCCAACAGCCACTCTGGAGGCACCACTCCTTTTAAGGTACAAGTAAACTTTGACATTCCCATATTTGAGGGCCAAATAGATGAAGATGTCATAGATAGATGGTTGAATCTTTTAGAAGGATATTTCTCGGTTCATGACTTTTCTGACCGAGAAAGGATTATTTTCGCGCTCCTCAAAGTCGCCCCCCATGTCAAGGACTTGTGGGAAACCTACTCGGAGAAACAGGGCGAGGGGGAACCCTCTCTGTTCTCGACTTCACCCACTTAGAATTATTTCTGAGACGCCTTCAAGGAACAATATTATCCCATGGGGAGCTATGAGGACAAATACATACAATGGACTACGCTGCGGCAGCAAAGGGACCAAGATGTGCATGAGATGACAAATATGTTTCATACCCTACGCACAAAGTTGGGTATCAAAGATTTAGAGAAACATTTGGTGTTAAAGTACCACAGTTGTCTACACAGATACATTCAGGAGGAAATGGAGTTCCTCGACATCTCCTCGCTTGGTGTGGCATACCGATATGCTGCCAAGATTGAGAAGAAGTTCAAATAGAAGAAGCGAGACTTTGGGTCTGTGAATCAGAAGCAAGGGAAAGGTACTCCTAAACCACAGAACAAAGGACCAATCCAAGGTGGGGCAGCCCAGGACAACCCGCCAAAGCCACAAGCAAAGAACAACACCATGAAGCCAAAAAAGGACACGGGGAAGTGGTGTGAGTTCCATAAGAGCTCCAATCACAACACAAGTGAGTGTCGAGCCAAGCATTCACTGGTAGCTGAGTTGAAGGCTTCTAAATCGGATGCATTCTTCGACTTTGAATCAAAACCCAACAAGGGCAATGATAGGGGGAAGCAGATTATTGATGCGGAGCCCAACGCCAGCATTTCCACCATGAAGATATAGAAGGAGGAACCAGAAGATCCAGAGGAGGTGGAGCATCTCTTCCATTCCAAGATGTGGGTAAAGGGTTCCCCGTTGCAGTTCATTATCGACAGCGGGATCCAAAAGAACTTCATCTCGGTAGAGGTCGTGAAGCGGCTAGGCTTGTTGACCACAACACACCCACAACCATACACCATCGGGTGGTTGCACCAAGGACGGGACCTCTGCGTCAACCAACAATGTCACCTTCCCTATAGCATCAAGCCCTTCACGGATGAGGTATTATGTGACATTGCTCCTCTTGATGTTTGTAATGTATTATTAGGCCAATCGTACTTATGGAAGTGACATGTTGTGTATGAGTCCAAACCTCATGTCATTATTATCACTTTGGGAAATAATTTGTACAAGATACTGGAGATAGCACCACCTACCACCATCTCTTTGGTTACTACAAAACAATGCAGTAAGATCATTTCCAAAAACAAGAAATTTGTTTTCCTGATGATCCGCCCTCAGGGAAAGAGGAAGACTGTGGCCATGACCTCTAGACAGGGCCCCTCTATACGAAAATAACAGATGGATAAGATCATGGAGGAGTACAAGGACATCTTCACCTCCCCCGCAGGGGTGCCTCTACACTGCCAGGTCAAGCACCCCATCGATCTGACCCCAGGTGCACCACTGCCCAATGGACCCATCTATCGTCGCTCTGTTCTGGAGAATGAAAAAATCAAGAGGCAGATTCAGGAGCTGTTGTAGAAAGGTCACATAAGGTCGAGTTCATCACCTTGTGGGAGCCCAATCATGTTGGTGCAGAAGAAGGATGGGACTTGGAGACTCTGGATTGACTATCGGGCACTGAACAAGATCATTGTCTGGAATAGGTACCCGATCCCATGGATTGATGACCTTCTCGACCAACTCAAGGGGGTGAAATATTTCAGCAAGATCGACTTGAAGTCTGGGTATCACCATGTACCAATTGAATCCTCTGATGTGTGGAAGGCTGCCTTCAAATCCAAGGAGGACCTTTTCGAATGGTTGGTCATGCCTTTCAGGTTGACGAATTCCCCTGCAACCTTCATGAGGCTAATGGATGACATCCTGCGGCCATTCACCAACTCATTTGTAGTGGTGTACTTGAATGACATTCTGATCTTTAGCCAGACTTGGGAAGAGCACCTCCACCACATCCGACAGGTCCTCCAAACACTGTGACAACACAAGTTGTGTGCCAATTTGGAGAAATGCACTTTTGGCATGACCCAAGTTCAGTATCTAGGATACATTATCGATTAGCGAGGGGTGCATGTGGATCCAACAAAGATCCAATTCATTCAGGATTGGCCATCCCCAACCACCCTAAAAGAGCTCTATAGATTTTTAGGTCTTGCCAATTTCTACCGCAAGTTTGTGTTGGGATTCTCTCATATCACTTGGCCCTTGAGTCAAGTCACCAAGGGAGGAGCTAAAGAAAAAATATTTTGGTTTGAATCTCAATAGAAGGAATTTTGGGAGTTGAAGAATTGCCTCTTCTCTGCACCAGTGCTGACATTACCAGACTTGCAACAACCATTTGAGATCGAGACAAATGCCTCTGACTATGCTATTGGGGCAGTCCTTACTCAACATGGGAATCCAATGGCATATCATAGTGAGACACTTTACAACATAGTCCAGAAGTATCCCACTTATGACAAAGAAATGTATTCCATTGTGCAGGCTTATCGACAATGGAAGCATTACATTTTGGGAAAGGAAATGGTCATCCACACAGACCACCAACCCCTACAGTTCATACAGACACAAGGGAAGTTGCAGAACGATCTCCATTAGAAGTGGTCCACTTACCTGCAACAGTTTCATTTGAACATTAAGTACAAGAAAGGAAGAACCAATAATGTTGTAGACTGCCTCATTCGACCACCCATCGTGGCACTAACCACTGTGCTCAACTCTTGTGGGCATGAGACTTTTGATTGGCCTCTTCTCTACACAAGTGATCCAGAATTCGGCCACACGTACAATACACTCTTGGAGGGTAAGTAAGTTCCCAATTTTCACCTCTAGGATGCCTTGATCTTTGTGTTCCTTCAAGCGAGCGTGCCAAGATGATTTGGGAGGCGCACTACAGTCGGGTCGCTGGGAATTTTGGGGTTGAGAAAACCATGGCAGCACTACAAAATTATTTCTATTGTCCAAACCTTCGACAAGATGAGGGGAAGTACATCAAGTCCTGCACTACTTGTGCCATTTCCAAACTGACCATCAAGAAGCAAGGCCTCTATACTCCGCTTCCTACCCCCAGTCAACCTTGGGAATCCATCTCTATGGATTACATGTCGGGCCTTCCTTATACTAAGCATGGAAATGACTTTGTTTTTGTGGTCGTCGACTGATTCTCAAATATGTCCATTATGATGGCCTACGAGAAGAATATCATAGAAGAATCCACTACTAAACTCTTCTTTGAATGAGTGTGGGTACACTTTGGGATCCCACAGTCTATCATCTCAAATCGGGACAACAGGTTCCTCAGTACATTTTGGTCCAACCTCTATTCGATGTTGGACACCAAACTCACCAAGCCCATAGCTTTCCATCCGCAAACTGATGACCAGACAGAGGTCATCAACCAGATGATCGTACACATTTTGCGCATGTACAATTAAAAGAATCCACGCACATGGGATGAGAGCCTCCCCTATGTACAACATAGCAACAACCAAGCTCTCCATAGCTCAACCAGTGACAACCTCTTTCAAGTGGGTTTGGGATTCCAGCCACCATGTCCCATTGACATAGCCATGCCATTTGTGGCTACTCAGGAAGATTTAGCTCATTTCCAGTCTGAGGCTGACAAGGCAAACAACTTCATTGAGCACATTCAACACATCCACCAACAGGTTCATGACATCTTGGACAGAGCCAATGCTAAGTACAAGCAGCGACATGATCAACATCGGGTGCCACACAACTTCCAGGTGGGTGACAAAGTGTGGTTGCATTTGGAAAAGGAGAACCTCGTTGGAACCCACCGCAAGCTTCATTTGATCCAATATGGGCCGTAAACCCTCACCAAGGTTGTAGGGGGCAATGCCTTTGAGCTCAGCATTCCACCATTCCTTGGTTTGCACCCAGTTTTCAATGTGGACTGCCTTCGGGCCTTGGCCCTACTTTCCACCTCTACTAGACACATCTGACATGGTAGAACAACTCACACCAACAAAGTTAAATCCAAACTACATGGAACAAGCCAGAACTAATCAGATCTTCAATACACAGATCAGGCACACCCAAAAACAAAGGATACCTCTATATCGAGTTTTCAAAGTAGTCCAAGTCCTTCACCAAGGCAAGTGGCTCACTAGGGACCAAGTTCAGCATAATTTTCCTCATCTAATGGAAGAAATCAATGCAATGGGGACCATTGCTTCCTAAGGGGCGAGGAATGATCCAAGTGGATATTCGTGGCCACCCACCTATTCCGCTTGGACCTCCACCACTACTTCTTTCGGTTTTTCAGTTTCCACACAGTTTACTATTGGTTGAACCACCTTTGGATCTTTTAAAAAGGCTAGCATTCGCCAGACTCTCTCTATCCCGATGTCCCTAATGAGACCTCAAGGGTCTTATTTATACTAAAACTACTAGGTTGTCAGTTGACTGAAACTGGCAACTTCCTGTCATAAAGAAAGATTCCTTTCAAGTGGATGGGGAAACTGGTGGAATCCAGTTGTTATCTCGTCCCTCCGAGGCTCGGCCATACAGGGACCCATACCAACTTTATGGAAAGACTTGACATAAAGTAAAAATAGTGACACAAAGTGGAGTTCAGATGGAACCCATGGAATAGACGGGACACCACTGTTGGCCCATTAGACATGAATAGAATCTAATTATTACAAGATTGGATGGTCCATCATGCTTCCATGCTATTGATTATATGTTCGGTGATAGAATCAAATGATTCACCGCTATCATTACTGTCGTAATTGAAATGACTACTTGGTGGTGAACCAAAGTAATATGAGAAAGGTGATAAACCATTGAAACACTTGTAGAATGGTGAACCTTGCATAGCAGGAATTAAGTCTTCTTCTGGAACAAAAAGATCTCCATAGTAATCACTGAAGACTTTATAGCTCTGGGGAGTTGGTGGTTCAGAATGGTCATAAAGTAGTTCGTTGCCTTGGAAAGATAGGTTGAAGACGAACCAGGCATTATAATGAGTAGCTTCTTCTACTTCTGATCATAACCAATATTTGAAAGCATCTTTACTGCTTCCAAAAAATAAGACATTTCGTGGATAGTATTTCCAGAGTAGGATTAATAACCAACCAGCCCACCATATCTGATTTTCCTTGAAAGTTTCACAATCAAACAAGATCCAATAAGAACCAACAAATCTGGCTTGGATCATAATAGCACAGTAATCCACAAAAGTAATACAAGGAGTATACAGATATATGTATCTATGTCCTTGCAAAGGACCTCCTCTAATAGTTCCTCTAGACAATTTATGGCTTTGTACAAAGTAGCTATGATTAGGAATACAATGATTATTGGCTTGTATCCATTTTTCCAGGATATTATTACAAAGAGGACTGGATTTTATACAATATTGTAGGCATTCAAAACAATAGCAATATTTACATTTGTTGCAAATCGGGACCCATTTGAATCCTGCTAGTGCATCTGGAGTTGTCAAGGAGGATGAAGCCATTTGTTGATTTTTCTTATAGTAGGGGCTACTTCTCCAGTAAGAAGATCTGCAATGCAATTTTATTTCCCTGACTTATAATGAATATCAAAGTCAAAACCGTCAAGCCATAAACTCCATCTCAATATTATGTTATTGCCCTGTTCCAAGAGACGTTGATTAGTTAACATACCTTTCATATGTTTTAAACCAGTTCTTACAATAAAATGAGCAGGCTTTAAGAATAGTCTAAATTTCTTTATCCCATTTTTAACAACAAGAATTTCTTTGTGAGATGAGGGATATTTAGAATCTGTGTCTAAGAAACATCCAACTATTTATATGCAAACTTATTCTAGCTTTGGGCCATTCGTTTGCAATAGAACTGTTGCCCATGTTTCATTTGATGCATCGGTTTCGAGTATCAATTGCAATGTAACATATGGGAGGTGTAGTCTTGGAAAATCTTGGATTTTCTGCTTTATAATTTTCACAACTGAAGTCATCTTGTTATTCCATGGTAAAGTCTTTTTTAATCTTTTCTGTATAATCCTTGCATCCTTAGCTTGATTCTCCTAGAATTGTTGGATGTAATTGAGACAACCAAGAAATCTTTGTAGTTGTTTCTGCTCCAGAATTTCATCAGGGAACTCTAAGAGTTTCTTCAAAACATGATCTTGAAAGTTCAACAGATCCTCTTGATAGGATCAAACCTAGATTTTCAATCTTTGTCTTTGCCCAGCATAATTTTGATTTTCTCAAAACTAGACCATGTTTGAATAGGAGATCAAATACTTCTTTAAGATGCGAATGTTGTGACCTGGCATCTAAAGAACAAACAAGAAAATCATCAATGTATATAATAACAAAAGGTAATTTCTTAAATATATCATCCATCCTTTTCTAAAATTCTGATGGGGCGTTTTTCAATCCGAATGGCATGACTCTCCATTGGTATTGTCCATGAGGCACAACAAATGTTGTTTTGTACCTATCTTGAGGAATAATACCAATTTTCCAAAAGCTTCTCTTGAGATTGAACTTGTTGAATATATTGCATTTTCCAATCTTAGCAAACAATAGTTCTTTTGATGGAAGAGGAAATCTGATAGGGAGTAGAGCTTGGTTAAGAGCTCTGTAATTTATTACCATTCCGGGTTTTCCTCTTTTCTTCTCACTATGTTTTTTGACATAAAATGGTGGACATGCCCAAGGGATCCTACTAGGTTCTATCAACTTTCTTTGCAATAATTCTTTGATCTCATTCTGGTAGTACTCTGCTTCTGTTGGAGACATATGATTTGCAGAGGCTTTTTGTGGCTTTTCTGCATAACCTTCTTTGTAGGGAAAACTTAAAAAGTATTTCTCTTTGGTCCAAAAGGCGTCAGGATAATTAGAAGTACATTATTTTTCTATTTTGTCTTTAATATCTTTGATTATCTCAAGACTATGTTTTTCAGCATTGTTGACAATCTTTTGTATTCGAATGAGTTTTTCTGCATACTTCTCAACTTGTGGGAGATATTTAGTGTTAACAATCCTAGTGTCATAGGATGACTTACTTGGAATGGATATTTTTTTACCTAAAAAAGTGAACTGTACAAAATTGCTACCTATAGTGAAAGGTAGGCATCTATTTACAAAATCTTGATCCAAAAGAATATCTGCACCTATGTCAAAGCAATAGAGATTTATTGGTACTTTGGCTCTTTGAACTATGATAGGAAAATCTGGGGCAAAAGACTGTATTTTTATCTTAGTCTTGTTTACTGCTCTAAAAGAAATATTTATGGGTTGCCAATAGTAAGAGGGAATTGCACCATGCTTTGCACAAGAATTCATTGCTCGAGTGTCTAACTGACCATCAAGAGTATAGGTCATATATCCTGATACTTTAATGTCTATGGAGATGACCAGTCTATCTTTAAATCCATTTATGTGTTTAAATGTACTGGCCTCAACAGATTTGTCAAGAGTGTCATTATCTGAATCAAACATTTTTCTTTCTCTTTGTGCATCCTTTTGTGTTCTGAGAAAGTTTAATTCTTCTTTTTATAATTTCAAAGATTTCCATATTTCTTTAATTAATTCTTATTTTCCTTTGATTGATTCTTCTAGATCTTGGATGGTCTTTTCTAGTGAATCATCTGTATATTATTCAACTTCTTCTATCTCTTCCAGATGCTTTTTTGTTTGTTTGAAATCAAAGCTTTTCCTATACCTTGTATGTCTTGAGGCTGTAGGATGAGATCTATTAAAAGTTGAATCTGTAGGAGTATAATTTTGTATATTCACCATGCTTGGTTGCTGATGGTTTGCAAGTTGAGAATTGATGGAGGAGAGTTGAGCATTCAACCTTTTAGAAAGCTGAAATTGACCAGGGGTTAGTTGAGATAGTTTAGTTTGGATTACCGATTGACGGTGTCTCAGTGAGGGAATATCATCTTCAGGGGAAAACATTTTGATATCCAAAAAATTTAATGATTCTGAAACTGTAGAGATTTCAGAATTGTCAGAATCATAATTGAAATCATGGGGAGAATCTAAATCATCTTCAGTTAATGATAAATATTCACATTCTAAACGGTTAGAAACAAGTTCCCATTCTACTGGATCATATCCTATTTGGAATAAGTCCATTATCTTGTGTTGGGACCTTGATTTCTTCCGCAGAGGACACTGTGAATCCCAATGGCCAGGCGTTTTGCAGATAAAACATGTTGTTTTTGCAGCCTGTGTCAGGCAATGTCAGTGTTAACAGATCCCTTCATATCTACTCTCCTTCAAGCATATATTCATTTTTCCGGTTTTGATATGGCTGAACCTTCCAACATTGCCCAACTCCATACTACAACATGTCTTAGATTTGTTACTACTACTATGCCAGTCTTGAATCCCAAATTACTCCAACGCGCCTCTACCGAAAGCGTGGTGGTTGGTCAAGGCAATGTAACTTCACTCACACTTGGTTTTTCCAAGCTCTCAATACTTGAAGAATGGAAAGCCGATTATCAGCCAATACAATCAAAGTATCAGCCTTCTGAAGCACAACAACTGATAGTCCAGAAAAATATGTCCGGAAATCAAGTTTTGAGAATAGGAAGATCTCAAAGCAGTCGTATGCCTGACCTAGAAAGACAAATTTCCTCTCTCTCAACCAGTTCTTCTACTTCCTTTTCTAATGCTCCTGTATATAAACCAGTTTCTGGTAAATCTGAACTAGATAATCATCTGCTATATCATCAGAAAGGTTCAAAGAAGTGTAAATTTTGTAAATCTTGTATTCCTAGCCAATATCCTTCTATAAAACCTTCTTAATCTACAAATTATCCATCTTCATCAAAGTCCTTTAGAACATTCTAGTCAAAGACTGAACATGTAGAACAACATTCAAATTGTTAAGAATGCATGGATATCTTAGCCCCTCGAATCAACATGATGAACTAGACCTTGCCAAGGGATGATAAAGAAAAAACTGCTACACTTTCCCAAAGAAGTTTAGGACTAGGGAATTTCACTCCCTCTTTCAAAAACAATACTTTAGTAGCAGATTTGGACTTTGTCCAATACAGGAAAATAGATGTAGAAAAATCTCCAGATATAGTCAGACTGCAAAATTATTCAAATTATCAGTCTGTTTGCTTAGCTCAAAATCTTGATGATATTGCACAAGATGTCGTGCAAACAAAAAAACATGTCAATGGCCTACATTCAAAAATCGATTCCATTGAGCATAATCAAGACATCTTTAGAAATCAGCTTGGATGAATCTTAGAAAAACTTGATATTATTTAGACAACAATCCAAGAATTAAAAGATTCTTTCGAAACGGAGAAAAGACCAACTTCGCCAATAAGTTTTGCTGAGATTGAATATAAAACCTCATTCAAATGGTTTGGTTCCTCTTCCGATCAATCCAAGAAGCTGACATTAAAAAAGTTGGCTAAGGATCTAACAAATCCCAATCTTGCTAGAATTGTGGAGGTAGTTTTACTAGCCATAGAAAAAATCAATCTAGTAAAATCTCAGGCCTCCAAATTACAAGACGATATAAAATATTAGAACAGTATCTCATCTTCTCCAGTACCTTTCATCAAAGGAATTGATGAGGCTAAAAGTTCAAATGCACCTATATCTTCAAATGATGATGCAGGAGGAAATCCCTTCCAAACTGCATGGGAAAAGTGGTGCAATGCCAAATATGGCTCAAGTAAAAAGGTTCCATTCGACCCAGCTAATTCCCACGAACATGATATTTTCAGTAGAGAAAATATAGACCTAGCACCTGTGACTAATCTCAATTGTAGATTCATAAATGAAATGATGATAATATTTCATAAATGGCAAACTTGGGCAAAAACACAAAAGATGATTTTCAGAAATCTTGTTGCATGGAACGAATTAGATTTAAGGCTAAATTGGGGTTTCACAGGAAACTTAGGACTCTGGTGGGATAGATTCAATGAAACAGATAAGCTCTGGATAATGAATCATGATCATCCTATTGATGAGCTTATCAAAGTTGTTGTACATGAATTCTACGGCAGCCAACATAAAGAATCTGCACATTATGCAAATATGTTTATGAGTCAAAAGTTGTGTCATATAAACTAGTTGCCTGAATTCTTGTGCACTATGAAAGACCTTTTGTATAGAGCTTCAGATCCTGACAATGTATCCTACTTATGAAAATACCTTTACGCTATGCCTGGAAAGATTCTAGATCTTGTTAGAGAACATCTTGAAACACTAAATATTGATTTAGAAGAACTCTCTCTAGCAGTTCTACATGAACATATAGTCACAACCCTACAGAAAGAATGTCTGAGAAGACAAACAAATAAATCAGTTAAGAAACAATTAGGGTTTGACTGTAGCATCTGCAATGTTTTCGCATAAACATATCACTTTGGCTGCAAACCAAAGCAAGGGAAGAAATAATCCTGTAAAATAGATTGTGGTTGTTTCAAATGCAAATCAAAAAATAAGCCTTTCAAGAAAAGGTTTCCTAAGAGATTTAGCAATAAAAAACAAGGACTAAAGAAATCATTTTTCAAACGACAGCATAGCCCTACACAAGCTACAAAAAACAAAATGTTTTATCTGCAAAAAGCCTGGCCACTGGGATTCACAGTGTCCTCTGTGGAAGAAATCAAGGTTCCAACACAAGAGAATGGACTTATTCCAAACATGATATGATCCAGCAGAATGGGAACTTGTTTCTAACCGTTCAGAAGGTGAATATTTATCACTAACTGAAGATGATTCGGATTCTCCCCACAATTTCAATTATGATTCTGACAATTCTGAAATCTCTACAGTTTCAGAATCATTAAATTTTTTGGATATCAAAATGTTTTCCCCTGAAGATGATATTCCCTCACTGAGATACCGTCAATCAGTAATCCAAACTAAACTGTCTCAACTAACCCCCTGTCAATTTCATCTTTCTAAAAGGTTGAATGCTCAAATTTCCTCCATCAACTCTCAACTTGCAAAACACCAGCAGCCAAGCATGGTGAATATACAACATTATACTCCTACATATTCATCTTTTAATAGATCTCATCCTATAGCCTCAAGACATACAAGCTATAGGAAAAGATTTGATCTCAAACAAACAAAAAAGCATATGGAAGAGATAGAAGAAGTTGAAGAATAAATAGATGATTCACTAGAAAATACCATCCAAGATCTAGAAGAATCAATCAAAGGAAAAGAAGTATTAATTAAAGAAATATGGAAAGATTTGAAATTAGAAAAAGAAGAATTAAACTTTCTCAGAACACAAAAGGATGCACAAAGAGAAAGAGAAATGTTTGATTCAGATAATGACACTCTTGACCAATCTGCTGAGGGAAATACATTTAAACAGATAAATGGATTCGAAGATAGACTGGTCATCTCCATAGACATTAAAGTATCAGGATATATGACCTATACTCTTGATGCTCAGTTAGACACTGGAGTAATGAATTCTTGTGCAAAGCATGGTGCAATTCCCACGTACTATTGGCAGCCCATAAATATTGCTTTTAGAGCAGTAAACAAGACTGAGATAAAAATATAGTCTTTTGCCCCAGATTTTCCCATCATAGTTCAAGGAGCCAAAGTACCAATAAATCTCTATTTCTTTGACACAGGTGCAGATATTATTTTGGGTCAATATTTTGTAAATAGATGCCTACCTTTCACTATAGGTATCAATTTTGTACATTTCACTGTTTTAGGTAAAAAAATATCCATTCCAAGTAAGTCATCCTATGACACAAGGATTGGTAACACTAAACCTCTCCCACAAGTTGAGAAGTCTGCAGAAAAACTTGTTCGAATACAAAAGATTGTCAACAATGCTGAAAAACATGGTCTTGAGATAATCAACGATATTAAAGACAAAATAGAAAAATAATGTACTTCTGATTATCCTGATGCCTTTTGGACCAGAGAGCAATACTTTGTAAGTTTTCCCTACAAGGAAGGCTATGTAGCAAAGCCACAAAAAGCCTCTGCAAATCATATGTCTCCAACAGAAGCAAAGTACTGCCAGAATGAGATCGAATAATTATTGCAAAGAAAGTTGATAGAACCTAGTAGGAGCCCTTGGGCATGTCCAACATTTTATGTCAACAAACATAGTGAGAATAAAAGAGGAAAACCCATAATGGTAATAAATTACAGATCTCTTAACCAAGCTCTACTCCCTATCAGATTTTCTCTTCCATCAAAAGAATTATTGTTTGCTAAGATTGACAAATGCAATATATTCAGCAAGTTCAATCTCAAGAGCGACTTTTGGAAAATTGGTATTATTCCTCAAGATAGGTACAAAAAAACATTTTTTGTGCCTCATGGATAATATTAGTGGAGATTCATGCCATTCGGATTGAAAAACGCCCCATCAGAATTTCATAAAATGATGGATGATATATTTAAAAAATTACATTTTGTTATTATATACATCGATGATTTGCTTGTTTGTTCTTTAGATGCCAGGCCACACCATTCACATCTTAAAGTAGTATTTGATCTCCTATTCAAACATGGTCTAGTTTTGAGAAAATCAAAACTATGCTGGGCAAAGACAAAGATTGAATATTTTGGTTTGATCCTATCAAGAGGATCTATTGAACTTCAAAATCATGTTCTGAAGAAACTCCCAGAGTTCCCTGATGAAATTCTGGAGCAGAAACATCTACAAATATTTCTTGGTTGTCTCAATTACATCCATCAGTTCTACGAGAATCAAGCTAAGGATGTAAGGATTCTACAGAAAAGATTAAAAAGGAATTTACCATGGAATAACAAGATGACTGCAGCTGTGCAAATTATAAAGCAGAAAATCCAATATTTTCCAAGACTACACCTCCTAGATGTTACATTGCAATTGATACTTGAAACTGATGCATCAAATGAAACATGGGCAATAGTTCTATTGCAAAATAATGGACCAAAGCTAGAGGAAGTTTGCATATACACATATGGATGTTTCTCAGACACAGAGCCTAAATATCCCTCATCTCACAAAGAAATTCTTGCTATTAAAAATGGGATAAAGAAATTTAGACTATTCTTAAAGCCTATTAATTTTATTGTAAGAACTAATTTAAAATATATGAAAGTATGTTAACTAATCAATGTCTCTTGGAACAGGGAAATAACATGATCTTGAGATGGCGTTTATGGCTTGATGGTTTTGACTTTGATATTCATTATAAGCCAGGGAAAGAAAATTGTATTACAGATCTTCTTACTAGAGAAGTAGCCCCTACTATAAGATAAATCAACAATTGGATTCATCCTCCTTGACAGCTCCAGATGCACCAGCAGGATTCAAATGGGTTCTGATTTGTGACAAATGTAAATACTACTACTGTTTTGAATGCCTACAATATTGTATAAAATCTAGTCCTCTTTGTAAGAATATCCTGGAAAAATGGATACAAGCCAATAATCATTGTATTCCTAATCATAGCTACTTTGTACAAAGCCATAAATTGTCTAGGGAAACTATTACAGGAGGTCCTATGCAAGGATAGAGATACATATAATCTGTATACTCCTTGTATTACTTTTGAGGATTATCATGCTATTATGATCCAAGCCAGATTTGTTGGTTCTTGTTGGATCTTTTTTTATTGTGAAACTTTCAAGGAAAATTAGATATGGTGGTCTGGTTGGTTATTAATCCTACTCTGGAAATACTGTCCACAAGACATCTTTTTTTTTGGAATAAGTAAAGATGATTTCAAATATTGGTTGCGATCAGAAGTAGAAGAAGATGCTCATTTTAATGCCTAGTTCGTCTTCAACCTATATTTCCAAGGCAGTGAACTACTTTATGACCATTCTAAACCACATGCTCCCTAGAGCTATATAGTCTTCAGTGATTACTATGGAGATCTTTGTGTTCCAGATGAAGACTTAATTCCTGCTATGCAAGGTTCACCATTCTACAAGTGTTTCAATGGTTTACCACAATTCTCATATTACTTTTCTTCACCACCAAGTAGTGATTTCAATTACGAAGGTAATGATAGTGGTGACTCATTTGATTCTATCACTGAACATAACATAATCAATAGCATGGAATCACGATGGACCATTCAATCATGTAATAATTAGATTATATTCTGGTCTAATGGGCCGACAGTGGTGTCCCGTCTGTTCCGTGGGTTCCAGCTGAACTCCACTTTGTGTCACTATTTTTACTTTATGTTGAGTCTTTCCATAAAGTTGGTATTGGTCCCCGTATGGCCGAGCCTCGGAGAGATGAGATAATAACTAGAGTCCACCAGTTGCCCTATCCACTTGAAAGGAATCTTTCTTTATGACAGGTAATTGCTAGTTTCAGTCAACCGGAAACCTAGTAGTTTTAGTATAAATAAGACCCTTGAGGTCTCATTAGGGACATCGGGATAGAGAAAGTCTAAGGTTTGAGTTTAAAAAGAGTAGTGTGTATCCTCTTTGCTCTCCTTCAGGAACTTAAGAATGAAAAAAAATTGATCCTACTCTGTAAAATTGGTTGAACCTTCTGAAAGCATGGTGGTTGGTCCAGGTAATGTAACTCCACTCACACTTGGTTTTTCCAAGCTCTCAGTACCCGAAGAATGGAAATCTGATTATCAGCCAATACAATCAAAGTATCATCCTTCTGAAGCACAACAACTGATAGTCCAGAAAAATATGTCCAGAAATCAAGTTTTGAGAATAGGAAGATCTCAAAGCAGTCATATGCCTGACTTAGAAAGACAAATGTCCTCCCTCTCAACCAGTTCTTATACTTCCTTTTCTAATTCTCCTGTATATAAACTAGTTTCTGGTAAATATGAACTAGATAATCATCTTCTATATCATCATAAAGGTTCAAAGAAGTGTAAATTTTGTAAAGCTTGTATTCCTACCCAATATCCTTCTATAAAACCTTCTTCATATACAAATTCTCCATCTGCATCAAATTCCTTTAGAACATTTCAGTCAAAGACTGAACATGTAGGACATCATTCAAATTGTTTAGAATGCATGGATATATTAGCCCCTCGAATCAATATGATGAACTACACCTTGCCAAGGGCTGATAAAAAAAAACTGTTACACATTCCCAAAGAAGTTTAGGACCAGGGAATTTCACTTCCTCTTTCAAAAACAACACTTTAGTAGCATATTTGGACTTTGTCCAATACAGGAAAATAGATGCAGAAAAATCTCCAGATATAGTCAAACTGCAAAATTATTCAAATTGTCAGTCTATTTGCTTAGCTCAAAATATTGATGATATTGCACAAGATGTCCTGCAAACAAAAACACATGTCAATGTCATGCATTCATAAATCGATGGCATTGAGCATAATCAAGACATATTTAGAAATCAGCTTGCACAGATCTTAGAAAAAACATGAGATTATTCAGACAGCAGTCCAAGAATTAAAAGATTCTTTCGAAACGGAGAAAAGACCAACTTCTCCAATAAGTTTTGCTGAGATTGAAGATCAAACCTCATTCAAATGGTTTGGTTCCTCTTCCAATCAATCCAAACATCTGACATTAAAATAGTTGGCTAAGGAGCTAGCAAATCCCAATCTTGCTAGAATTGCGGAGGTAGTTTTACTAGCCATAGAAAAAATCAATCTAGTAAAATCTCAGGTCTCCAAATTACAAGAGGATATAAAATCTCAGAATAGTATCTCATCTTCTCTAGTACCTTTCATCAAAGGAATTGATGAGTTTGAAATTTCAAATGCACCTAGATCTTCAAATGATGATGCAGGAGGAAATCCCTTCCAAACTACATGGGAAAAGTGGTGCAATGCCAAATATGGCTCAAGTAAAAAGGTTCCATTTGACCCAACTAATTCCCACAAACATGATAGTTTAAGTAGAGAAAATATAGACCCAGCACCTGTGACTAATCTCAACTATAGATCCAGAAATGAAATGATGATAATATTTCATAAATGGCAAGCTTGGGCAAAAACACAAAAGATGATTTTTAGAAATCATGTTGCATGGAACGAATTAGCTTTAAAGCTAACCTGCGGTTTCACAGGAAACCTAGGACTCTGGTGGGATAGAGTCAATGAATCAGATAAGCTCGGGATAATGAATCAGGATTATCCTATTGATGAGCTTATCAAAGATGTTGTAGATGAATTCTATGGTACCCAACATATAGAATATGCACATTATGCAAATATGTTTATGAGTCAAAAGTTGTGTCATATAAACCAGTTGCCTGAATTCTTGAGCACTATCAAAGACCTTTTGTATAGAGCTTCAAATCCAGACAATGTATCCTACTTAAGAAAATACCTTTCTGCTATGCCTGGAAAGATTCCAGATCTTGTTAGAGAACGTCTCGAAACACTGAATATTGATTTAGAAGAACTCTCTCTAGCAGGTTTACAAGAACATATAGTCACAACCCTACAGAAAGAATGTCTGAGAAGACAAACAAATAAATCAGTTAAGAAACAATTAGGGTTTGGCTCTAGCATCTGCGATGTGTCTGCATAAACATATCACTTTGGTTGCACACCAAAGCAAGGGAAGAAAGAATCTTGTAAAACAGTTTGTGGTTGTTTCAAATGAAAATAAAAAAATAAGCCTTTCAAGAAAAGGTTTCCTAAGAGATTTAGCAATCACAAACTAGGACCAAAGAAATCCTTTTTCAAACGTTGGCATAGCCCTACACAAGCTGCAAAAAATGGCATGTTTTATCTGCAAAAAGCCTGGCCACTGGGCTTCACAGTGTCCTCTGTGGAAGAAATCAAGGTTCCAACACAAGATAATGGACTTATTCCAAACAGGATATGATAAAGTAGAATGGGAACTTGTTTCTAACCGTTCAGAAGGTGAATACTTATCACTAACTGAAGATGATTCGGATTCTCCCCATGATTTCAATTATGATTCTGACAATTCTGAAATCTCTACAGTTTCAGAATCATTAAATTTTTTGGATATCAAAATGTTTTCCCCTGAAGATGATATTCCCTCGCTGAGACATCGTCAATCGATAATCCAAACTAAACTATCTCAACTAACCCTCGGTCAATTTCATCTTTCTAAAAGGTCGAATGCTCAACTCTCCTCCATCAACTCTCAACTTGCAAAACACCAGCATCCAAGCATGGTGAATATACAACATTATACTCCTACAGATTCAGCTTTCAATAGATCTCATCCTATAGCCTCAAGACATACAAGCTATAGGAAAAGCTTTGATTTAAAACAAACAAAAAAGCATCTAGAAGAGATAGAAGAAGTTGAATAATATACAAATGATTCACTAGAAAAGACCATCCAAGATCTAGAAGAATCAATCAAAGGAAAAGAAGTATTAATTAAAGAAATATGGAAAGCTTTGAAATTAGAAAAAGAAGAATTAAACTTTCTCATAACACAAAAGGATGCACAAAGAGAAAGAGAAATGTTTGATTCAGATAATGACACTCTTGACCAATCTGTTGAGGCCAGTACATTTAAACAGATAAATGGATTCGAAGATATATTGGTCATCTCCATAGACATTAAAGTATCAGGATAAATGATCTATACTCTTGATGCTCAGTTAGACACTGGAGAAATGAATTCTTGCGCAAAGCATGGTGCAATTACCTCTTACTATTGGCAGCCCATAAATATTGCTTCTAGAGCAAAAAACAAGACTAAGATGAAAATACAGTCTTTTGCCCCAGATTTTCCCATCATAGTTCAAGGAGCCAAAGTACCAATAAATCTCTATTGCTTTGACACAGGTGCAGATATTCTTTTGGGTCAAGATTTTGTAAATAGATGCCTACCCTTCACTATAGGTAGCAATTTTGTATAGTTCATTGTTTTAGGTAAAAAAATATCCATTCCAAGTAAGTCATCCTATGACACCAGGATTGGTAACACTAAACCTCTCCCACAAGTTGAGAAGTTTGCAGAAAAACTAGTTCGAATTCAAAAGATTGTGAACAACGCTAAAAAACATGGCCTTGAGATAATCAAAGATATTAAATACAAAATAGAAAAAGAATGTACTTCTGATTATCTTGACACCTTTTGGACCAGAGAGAAATACTTTGTAAGTTTTCCCTACAAAGAAGGCTATGCAATGAAGCCACAAAAAGCCTCTGCAAATCATATGTCTCCAACAGAAGCAGAGTACTGTGAGAATGAGATCAAAGAATTATTGCAAAGAAAGTTGATAGAACCTAGTAGGAGCACTTGGGCATGTCCAGCATTTTATGTCAACAAACATAGTGAGAAGAAGAGAGGAAAACCCAGAATGGTAATAAATTATAGAGCTCTTAACCAAGCTCTACTCCCTATCATATTTCCTCTTCCATCAAAAGAACTATTGTTTGCTAAGATTGCCAAATGCAATATATTCAGCAAGTTCGATCTCAAGAGCGAATTTTGGCAAATTGGTATTATTCCTCAAGATAGGTACAAAACAACATTTGTTGTGCCTCATGAACAATACCAGTGGAGAGTCATGCCATTCGGATTGAAAAATGCCCCATCAGAATTTCAGAAAAGGATGGATGATATATTTAAGCAATTACCTTTTGTCATTGTATACATTGATGATTTGCTTGTTTGTTCTTTAGATGCCAAGTCACACCATTCGCATCTTAAAGCAGTATTTGATCCCCTATTCAAACATGGTCTAGTTTTGAGCAAATCAAAACTATGTTGGGAAAAGACAAAGATTGAATATCTGGGTTTGATCCTATCAAGAGGATCTATTGAACTTCAAGATCATGTTCTGAAGAAACTCTCAGAGTTCCCTGATGAAATTCTAGAGAAGAAATAGCTACAAAGATTTTTTGGTTGTCTCAATTACGTCCTTCATTTCTACGAGAATCAAGCTAAGGATGTAAGGATTCTACAAAAAATATTAACAAAAACTTTACCATGCATTAACAAGATGATTGCAGCTATGCAAATTATAAAGCAGAAAATCCAAGATTTGCTAAGACTACACCTCCTAGATTTTACATTGCAATTGATACTTGAAACCGATGCATCAAATGAAACATGGGCAATGGTTCTATTGCAAAAGAATGGCCCAAATCTAGAAGAATTTTGCATATACAGATCTAGATGTTTCTCAAACACAGAGTCTAAATATCCCTCATCTCACAAAGAAATTCTTGCTATTAAAAATGGGATAAAGAAATTTAGACTATTCTTAAAGCCTGCTCATTCTATTGTAAGAACTGATTTAAAACATATGAAATGTATGTTAACTAATCAACGTCTCTTGGAACAGGGTAATAACATGATCTTGAGATGGCGTTTATGGCTTGACGGTTTTGACTTTGATATTCATTATAAGCCAGGGAAAGAAAATTGCATTGTAGATCTGCTTACTAGAAAAGAAACCCCTACTATAAGAGAAATCAACAAATGGCTTCATCCTCCTTGACAGCTCCAGATGCACCAGCATGATTCAAATGGGTCCTTATTTGTGACAAATGTAAATATTTCTACTGTTTTGAATGCCTACAATATTGTATAAAATCCAATCCTCTTTGTAAGAATATCCTGGAAAAATGGATACAAGACAATAATCATTGTATTCCTAATCATAGCTACTTTATACAAAGCCATATATTGTCTAGAGGAACTATTATAGGAGGTCCTATGCAAGGACATAGATACATATATCTATATACTCCTTGTATTACTTTTGAGGATTATTGTGCTATTATGATCCAAGCCAGATTTGTTGGTTCCTGTTGGATCTTGTTTGATTGTGAAACTTTCAAGGAAAATCAGATATGGTCTGGTTGGTTATTAATCCTACTCTGGAAATATTTTCCATGAGATGTCTTATTTTTTGGAAGAATTAAAGATGCTTTAAAATATTGGTTACGATCAGAAGTAGAAGAAGATGCTCATTATAATGCCTCGTTCATCTTCAACCTATCTTTCCAAGGCAGCGAACTACTTTATGACCATTTTGAACCACCAGCTCCCCAGAGCTATAAAGTCTTCAGTGATTACTATGGATATCTTTGTGTTCTAGAAGAAGACTTAATTCCTACTATGCAAGGTTCACCATTCTACAAGTGTTTCAATGGCTTATCACCTTTCTCAGATTACTTTGGTTCACCACCAAGTAGTCATTTCAATTACGACGGTAATTATAGTGGTGACTCATTTGATTCTATCACTGAACATAACATAATCAATAGCATGGAAGCATGATGGACCATCCAATCTTGTAATAATTAGATTCTATTCATGTCTAACGGGCCGACAGTGGTGTCTCATCTGTTCCATGGGTTCCAGCTAAACTCCACTTTGTGTCACTATTTTTACTTTATGTCAAGTCTTTCCATAAAGTTGGTATGGGTCCCTGTATGGTCGAGCCTCAAAGGGACGAGATAACAACTAGAGTCCACCAGTTGCCCCATCCACTTCAAAGGAATCTTTCTTTATGACAGGCTGTTGCTAGTTTCAGTCAACCGACAACCTAGTAGTTTTAGTATAAATAAGACCCTTGAAGTCTCATTAGGGACATTGGGATAGAGAGAGTCTGAGGTCTGAGTTTAAAAAGAGCAGTGTGTATCCTCTTCGCTCACCTTCGGGAACTTGCGAATGAAAAACACTGATCCTACTTTGTAAAATTGGCTGAACCTTCCGAAAGCATGGTGGTTGGTCCAGGTAACATAAATCCACTCACACTTGGTTTTTCCAAGCTCTCAGTACCTGAATAATGGAAATCCTATTATTATCCAATACAATCAAAGTATCATCCTTCTGAAGCACAACAACTGATAGTCTAGAAAAATATGTCTGGAAATCAAGTTTTGAGAATAGGAAGATCTCAAAGTAGTCGTATGCCTAACTTAGAAAGACAAATGTCCTCCCTCACAACCAGTTCTTCTACTTCCTTTTCTAATGCTCCTGTATATAAACCAGTTTATGGTAAATCTGAACTAGATAATCATCTGCTATATCATCAGAAAGGTTCAAAGAAGGGTAAATTTTGTAAAGCTTTTATTCCTACCTAATCTCCTTCTATAAAACCTTCTTCATCTACAAATTCTCTGTCTGCATCAAATTCCTTTAGAACATTCCAGTCAAATACTGAACATCTAGGAAACCATTCGAATTTTTCAGAATGCATGGATATCTTAGCCCCTCGAATCAATATGATGAACTACACCTTGCCAAGCGATGATAAAGAAAAAACTGCTACACTTTTCCAAAGAAGTTTAGGGCCAGGGAATTTCACTCCTTCTTTCAAAAACCATACTTTAGTAGCAGATTTGGACTTTGTCCAATACAGGAAAACAGATGCAGAAAAATCTACATATATAGTCAGACTGCAAAATTATTCAAATTATCAGTCTGTTTTCTTAGCTCAAAATCTTGATGATATTTCACAAGATGTCGTGCAAACAAAAGCACGTGTCAATTGCCTTCAGAAATCGATGTCATTGAGCATAATCAAGACATATCTAGAAATCATCTTGGACAGATCTTAGAAAAACATGAGATTATTCACACAGCAGTCCAAGAATTAAAAGATTCTTTCGAAACGGAGAAAAGACCAACTTCTCCAATAAGTTTTGCTGAGATTGAAGATCAAAATTCATTCAAATGGCTTGTTTCCTCTTTTGATCAATCCAATCATATCACATTAAAACAGTTGGCTAAGGAGCTAGCAAATCCCAATCTTGCTAGAATTGTGGAGGTAGTTTTACTAGCCATAGAAAAAATCAATCTTGTAAAATCTCAGGCCTCCAAATTACAAGAGGATATAAAATCTCATAACAATATCTCATCTTCTCCAGTACCTTTCATCAAAGGAATTGATGAGGCTAAAAGTTCAAATGCACCTAGATCTTTAGATGATTATGCAGGAGTAAATCCCTTCCGAACTGCATGGGAAAAGTGGTGTAATGCCAAATATGGCTCAAGCAAAAAGGTTCCATTTGACCTAGATAATTCCCAACAACATGATAGTTTCAGTAGGGAAAATATAGACCCATTGCCTGTGACTAATATCAACTGTTGATCTAGAAATGAAATGATGATAATATTTCATAAATGGCAAGCTTGGGCAAAAACACAAAAGATGATTTTCAGAAATCGTGTTGCATGGAACGAATTAGCTTTAAGGCTAACTTGGGGTTTCACATGAAACTTAGGACTCTGGTGGGATAGATTCAATGAATCAGATAAGCTCAAGATAATGAATCTTGATCATCCTAATGATGAGCTTATCAAAGCTGTTGTACATGAATTCTATGGCAGCCAACATATAGACTTTGCACATTATGCAAATATGTTTATGAGTCAAAAATTGTGTCATATAAACCAGTTGCCCGAATTCTTGTGCACTATGCAAGACCTTTTGTATAGAGCTTCAGATCCAGACAATGTATCCTACTTAAGAAAATACCTTTCCACTATGCCTGGAAAGATTCCAGATCTTGTTAGAGAACGTCTCGAAACATTGAATATTGATTTAGAAGAACTCTCTCTAGTAGGTCTACATGAAGATATAGTCACAACCCTACAGAAAGAATGTCTGAGAAGACAAACAAATAAATCAGTTAATAAAAAATTAGGGTTTGACTCCAACATCTGTGATGTGTTCATAGAAACATATCACTTTGGTTGCAAGCCAAAGCAATGGAAGAAAGAATCCTGTAAAACAGATTGTGGTTGTTTCAAATGCAAATAAAAAAATAAGCCTTTCAAGAAAAGGTTTCCTAAGGGATTTAGAAATAACAAACCAGGACCAAAGAAAGCCTTTTTCAAACACCGACATAGCCCTACACAAGATGCAAAAAAATAGCATGTTTTATCTGCAAAAATCCTATCCACTGGGCTTCACAGTGTCCTCTGTGGAAGAAATCAAGGTTCCAACACAAGATAATGGACTTAGTCCAAACAGGATATGATCCAACAGAATGGGAACTTGTTTCTAACCGTTCAGAAAGTGAATATTTATCACTAACTAAAGATGATTAGGATTCTCCCCACAATTTCAATTATGATTCTAACAATTCTGAAATCTCTACGATTTCAGAATCATTAAATTTTTTGGATATCAAAATGTTTTCCCCTAAAGATGATATTCCCTCGTTGAGACACCGTCAATCAGTAATCCAAACTAAACTGTCTCAACTAACCCACGGTCAATTTTAGCTTTCTAAAAGGTTGAATTCTCAACTCTCCTCCATCAACTCTCAACTTGCAAAACACCAACAACCAAGCGTGGTGAATAAACAACATTATACTCCTACAGATTCAACTTTTAATAGATCTCATCCTACAACCTCAAGATATACAAGCTATAGGAAAAGATTTGATTTCAAACAAGCAAAAAAGCATCTGGAAGAGATAGAAGAAGTTGAAGAATATACAGATGTTTCACTAGAAAATACCATCCAAGATCTAGAAGAATCAATCAAAGGAAAAGAAGAATTAATTAAAGAAATATGGAAAGCTTTGAAATTAGAAAAAGAAGAATTAAACTTTCTCAGAACACAAAAGGATGCACAAAGAGAAATAAAAATATTTGATTCAGATAATGACACTCTTGACCAATCTGTTGAGGCTAGTACATTTAAATAGATAAATGGATTCAAAGGTAGACTGGTCATCTCCATAGACATTAAAGTATCAGGATATATGACTTATACTCTTGATGCTCAGTTAGACACTGGAGCAATGAATTCTTTCACAAATCATGGTGCAATTCCCTCGTACTATTGGCAACCCATAAATATTGCGTTTAGAGCAGTAAACAAGACTGAGATAAAAATACTGTCTTTTGCCCTAGATTTTCCCATCATAGTTCAAGGAGCCAAAGTACCAATAAATCTCTATTGCTTTGAGACAGGTGCAGATATTCTTTTGGGTCAAGATTTTGTAAATAGATGCCTACCTTTCACTATAGGTAGCAATTTTGTATAGTTCACTGTTTTAGGTAAAACAATATCCATTCCAAGTAATTCATCCTATGACACCAGGATTGGTAACACTAAACCTCTCCCACAAGTTGAGAAGTCTGCAGAAAAATTGGTTCGAATACAAAAGATTGTCAACAATGATGAAAAACACGGTCTTGAGATAATCAAAGATATTAAAGACAAAATAGAAAAATAATGTACTTCTGATTATCCTGACGCCTTTTGGACCAGAGAGAAATACTTTGTAAGTTTTCCCTACAAATAAGTCTATGCAACGAAGCCACAAAAATCCTTTGCAAATCATATGTCTCCAACAGAAGCAAAGTACTGCTAAAATGAGATCAAAGAATTATTGCAAAGAAAGTTGATAGAACCTAGTAGGAGCCCTTGGGCATGTCCAGCATTTTATGTCAAAAAACATAGTGAGAAGAAAAGAGGAAAACCCAGAATGGTAATAAATTACAGAGCTCTTAACCAAGCTCTACTCCCTATCAAATTTCCTCTTCCATCAAAAGAACTATTGTTTGCTAAGATTGGAAAATGCAATATATTCAGCAAATTCGATCTCAAGAGCAGCTTTTGGCAAATTGGTATTATTCCTCAAGATAGGTACAAAACCACATTTTTTGTGCCTCATGGACAATACCAGTGGAGAGTTATGCCATTCGGATTGAAAAATGCCCCATCAGAATTTCAGAAAAGGATGGATGATATATTTAAGTAATTACCTTTGTTATTGTATACATTGATGATTTGTTTGTTTGTTCTTTAGATGCCAGGTCACACCATTCGCATCTTAAAGCAGTATTTGATCTCATGTTCAAACATGGTTTAGTTTTGAGAAAATCAAAACTATGTTGGGCAAAGACAAATATTGAATATCTGGGTTTGATCCTATCAAGAGGATCTGTTGAACTTCAAGATCATGTTCTGAAGAAACTCTTATAGTTCCTTGATGAAATTATAGAGCAGAAATAGCTACAAATATTTCTTGGTTGTCTCAATTACATCCATCAGTTCTATGAGAATCAAGCTAACGATGTAAGGATCCTACAGAAAAGATTAAAAAAGACTTTACCATGGAATAACAAGATGACTAGAGCTGTGCAAATTATAAAGCAGAAAATCCAAGATTTTCCAAGACTACACCTCCCAGATGTTACATTGCAATTGATACTTGAAACCGATGCATCAAATGAAACATGGGCAACAGTTCTATTGAAAAAGAATGGCCCAAAGATAGAAGAAGTTTGCATATACACATCTGGATGTTTCTCAGACACAGAGTCTAAATATCCCTCATCTCACAAAGAAATTCTTGCTGTTAAAAATGGGATAAAGAAATTTAGACTATTCTTAAAGCCTGTTCATTTTATTGTAAGAACTGATTTAAAACATATGAAAGGTATGTTAACTAATCAACATCTCTTGGAACAGAGAAATAACAAGATCTTGAGATGGAGTTTATGGCTTGATGATTTTGACTTTGATATTCATTATAAGCCAGGGAAAGAAAATTGCATTGCAGATCTGCTTACTAGAGAAGCAACCCCTACTATAAGAGAAATCGACAAATGGCTTCATCCTCCTTGACAGCTCCAGATGCACCAGTAGGATTCAAATGGGTCCATATTTGTGACAAATGTAAATATTGCTACCGTTTTCAATGCCTACAATATTGTATAAAATCCAGTCCTCTTTGTAAGAATATCCTGGAAAAATGGATACAAGCCAATAATCATTGTATTCCTAATCATAGCTACTTTGTACAAAGCCATAAATTGTCTAAAGGAACTGTTACAGGAGGTCATATGCAAGGACAAAGATACATATATCTGTATACTCCTTGTACTACTTTTGAGTATTATTATGCTATTATGATCCAAGCCAGATTTGTTGGTTCATGTTGGATCTTGTTTGATTGTGAAACTTTCAAGGAAAATCAAATATGGTGGTTTGGTTGGTTATTAATCCTACTCTGAAAATACTGTCCACGAGACGTCTTATTTTTTGGAAGCAGTAAAGATACTTTCAAATATTGGTTACGATTAGAAGTAGAAGAAGTTGCTCATTATAATGTCTGGTTTGTCTTCAACCTATCTTTCCAAGGTAGAAAACTACTTTATGACCATTCTTAACCACCATCTCCCTAGAGCTATAAAGTCTTCAGTGATTACTATGGAGATCTTTGTGTTCCAGAAGAAGAATTAATTCCTGCTATGCAAGGTTCACCATTTTAAAAGTGTTTCAATGGTTTACCACCTTTCTCAGATTACTTTGGTTCACCACCAAGTAGTGATTTCAATTACGACAGTAATGATAGTGGTGACTCATTTGATTCTATCACCAAACATAACATAATCAATAGCATGGAAGCATGATGGACCATCCAATATTGTAATAATTATATTCTATTCATGTCTAACAAGCCGACAATGATGTCCCATCTGTTATGTGGGTTCTAGCTGAACTCCACTTTGTGTCACTATTTTTACTTTATGTCAAGTGTTTCCATAAAGTTGGTATGGGTCCCCATACGATCGATCCTCAGAGGGACAAGATAACAAATAGAGTCCACCAGTTTCCCCATCCACTTGAAAGGAATCTTTCGTTATGACAAGCAGTTGCCATTTTCAGTCAACCGAAAACCTAGTATTTTTAGTATAAATAAGACCCTTGAGGTTTCATTAGGGACATCCGGATAGAGAGAGTCTGAGGTCTGAGTTTAAAAAGAGTAGTGTGCATCTTCTTCACTTGCCTTCGGGAACTTGTGAATGAAAAATATTGATCCTACTCTATAAAATTGGTATCGGTAGATGTTGCTCACCCAAAAGTTGTATTCCTCGGATAGATCTTTCTAACAAGGTATGGAACGCGTCAAACATAGATCATATGCCAAAGTTATGTCCCCGGGAAGTTGATGTACCAAATTACCCAAACGAGGCCCATAGTCTTGGAGTTTCATATCCTAGGGTTAGGTCTTTGGATGTTTAGGGTTTTCCATTATTTCTCGATAATAATAGGCCTTCGAGCCTCATTGTAAGACAGTTCAGAGGCCAGTAGCCGCCATATATATTCTCAGTGATAAGCTACCAGTGCCCTAGACAGTTTATTTCCATTCTGTCTATAAGCATATTTCAGTCATTTGTTATTAATGAAATGAAGTCTTATTTATGTTGCATCTCTACGTTTATATGTATTTTTGTATTTCATTGTGTTCCTACATAAATCCAAATCAGCAAGACAAGGAAGGGGGGAGTACTTAATTCAAAAGCATTATCTCCTAAAGCCTTGGTGATGGTGTAAGGCCCATAGGAAGTGGGTTTATCTTATGATGGGGCCCAACAAAGTAATCTTCTTGTAAATGCAACTAGACTTTGTTTCCCACATGAAACTTGTGTGCAACTCAATGTTGATCATGTTGTTTCTTGTATTTGGCATTGTATTTCTACAAATTATCATGGAATTGTTGGAAGATGTGCCAGATTAGTTCAAAAAAATTGGTTTCCTTATTATCCTCAATTTGAGAATGAGTAGATTATTCCTGTGTGGATGAAAAAGATAGAGCTACATCAAGTTGGGCCAATGGATGACCCCAAGCACACCTTAAAAGGGATGTGGCTACTAGAGCTATAAAGGGATTTGTTGTAGCTATGTTGAACAGAAGGAAGGGTTTCATCCCATGTGCCTAGATGTTTAGAGTTGTACATTCTCAAAATATGAAAGATCATTATGTTGACCACCTCTATTTGTCCATTAGTTTGGGTGATCCGGATTATTTTTGGCACAAAATGAGAGCGGAGATATAATAAAGAAATGTACAGAGATATTGCAGATATTCAATACTATAACAGAAATGTATCAGAGACACAACCATAAACACAGATATATAGTAATACACGATTTCTATTAATCAGAGAAATGTACAGAGACTGTAAAAATACAGAGTGAAAGACTCGCTAGAATGGTGGCAGCTTATCTCTGAGAAGAGATGTGACGGCT
>ML787350.1:127369-151803 GCA_009831015.1 Picea engelmannii | reverse complement strand
CGCCAAAAGTCATGTGGGCCCCGTTTGGGTAAGTTGGTGCATCAACTTCCCGGGGTCATAACTTTTGCATACGATCTCCGTTTTAGGCATGTGATAGCTCGTTGGAAAGGTATCGTCGAGGAGATTCATTTTGGGGGCTCAATAATGCCTTCAGATATAATTGAGAACCTAAATCTCGAAAAACCTTCATTTAGGCCCTCAAAATGGCCCTGGAAGTTAAAACCTGCTAAACATAGTAAATTGCCAAAATTGCCAGAAACATGTTTTGGGCTAGTTGGAGAAGGTGGGTGGCTACCGATATCTACCTGGATCATTGGGGATGGAAGGAAATGGATTTTGTGAGTTTGATGTCCATTAATGACCAAAGTTTGGACTAGAACGTACTAAAAAATTGGCTTTTACAATATGAAATAGCAGTCTATGGTAGCTTGAAATGAACCCAAATGAATTTAAAGAATATCTTATAAAATATCAATAAGGGTGACCCAATAAGAGATGACCCTAGAAACACTACACCTAGAAGTGAGTGTGGTGGGATAGTCTAACTATTGAACTAGAAAGACCAGGAACACCACCTCATCATTAGGGGAAATGCCTTGCTAATGTTGGGAATAATGAGGTGACTGAGGGTCCTGAATTGTTCGTAGTTGTGCAAGTGGTGTGTGAAATTCAAATGGAGGTTCATTAAACCATGATTCTTTTAAACAATGGCCTAACCAAAACAAATATGTGAACAAAATGAAATAATTGAGACAATGGTACACCAATGTAATGTATTCCATTTTAAATCAATATGTGTTTAGATATAGGGGAAATTTTTCTTACAACGGTGTAAAAAAAGAAAGACATGTGTGCTATGAGACCTAATTTCCTTATG
Organism: Picea engelmannii; assembly: GCA_009831015.1. Classification (NCBI taxonomy): domain Eukaryota; kingdom Viridiplantae; phylum Streptophyta; class Pinopsida; order Pinales; family Pinaceae; genus Picea; species Picea engelmannii. Next base: position 150,926 of record ML787350.1, on the reverse strand, counting down.
CTCAAATAACACTAGGCCTTCCAAAAGATCTAACTGGATTGGATCTAAATCCATTGAAGATGGATAGTGAAGGTGTGAATGATTCATTTATAGTTAGGGGCATTAGGTGCATGTCATGATGGAACTAGAAACATTTCCCAATGGCCAACACTATTTTTCTAAGGTGCCAATGCAACCCACAAATGTCACCTGTGTAGAAATCCTAATGTTTTGGCCACTAGGTTACCTTCCTCAAGTACATGTAAGGGATTCTTATCTAAAATCATTCACAGGTCATATTCAAACGAGATATGGGTAGCTTAAGGATACTATCAAAAAAACTAGACCTAAGCATACGACCCTTCACGTGTATCTCCTTGCATTTGATTTTTCACACTTGATAAAAAGGGTTTTGAAAGATCCCTTAGACAACTACTATATTTTGAACGAAAAGTGATTATGGGGAATTTTTTGAATGCATATCCCCACAATCCTCTCATGTGTTGATTTCCTCTTAAAATGTGATATAGGGTTGAAACGAGTTTGAAGAAGATTTCAAAGAGATTTACGTAAAATCAGAAGATTGAAACAAGATTGATTGATTTAAAAGAGAAAGCCAAAACTATTATTTATTTTGTGACCTTGCAAAGAAGGAATTAAATGTGTTGGTTAGTTGTGTTTCTTTTAGGAGTCTAAATTGGCATGATGAACAAATTGTTTTGATTAAGGTGTGACAAAAGAGATATTTCGAAATTCTTTAATCTTTATAATTCACCAAGGTCACTTGTGAGAACAAGGTGAAGAGAATACATGAAAAAGAGGACTCTTTAGGTCCTTTGTGTGAGTGCTTCTTGTGAGGGAATCACAGTGTTTGATACAAGACTATTGAAAATAAAATTGCAATGCTTAAAACAAATTTGATTAATAACATAGCATGTGGACTTTGATGGGTCCTTTACTCTACCTACTTAATTTCTAGATGATGTAAAATGTTTCAAAAACTAACATTAATCTCAATGATGATTGCAAAAAAGACTTACAGAAGTTGTCAAAGGTAAAGATGTGAACTTGTATGGGTTCTTACACCACCTAATTAACTTCTATGTGATGATGAATTTTGCAATTAACCACACCACAAAAATTGAGATTTATGTGAAGGGAGCATGGGAAAATTTAGGGGCTAAATTCCGCACATGGGATAATTTTCCATGCTTTTTCCCAAAAAAAGATTCGTCATTCTAGAAATAATTCACGCAAATTCTATAGGATAAAATTATTTTACCTTAAAAATTTCCAAAATTTTATAAAAATGACAAGGATGGTGCAACGACGAGTGTTGGTAGGTAGCTCTTCATCATCAGGTGGGACCTATAACTACCTTTTGATTCTTTCATTCCTTCCCTTTACCTTCTGATTTGAAATTTGTGCATGCTTCCATTATGAAAACAATAAACCAACCTATGAGTAGGGGAGATATAAAATCCTTATTGAATATTTTTACAAAAATATCGCCAAGAATTTATAGTTGGCATATTAAGAACTAGTAAGATTCGCCAAGGTTTCTACATTTTAAAATAAATTTATATCCTTAAAATTATCCCTAGAAGGGAGGTATTTCACCTACTTCCCTTGTTATGATTTTCCAATATCACTTTTGGGTGCAAGGAAAAGAGCATACTAGAGGTAAGAGTTTTTTAGTTCCCTTGAGAATGGTAAGTGAAAAGACGAGACAAAAAAATAATTGAACTCTAATCTAAGCATCCATGTGTTATAACAAGTAAAAATACATCCATGTGGCAAGGGAAACAAAATTTGATTTCTCCTTATACCCACTAGGTTAGTCAATCACTAATGCAAGAATGGAAAAAGACCAAATATTTTAAGCCTGTAATTTATGACTAATTAAGGCTTTCTACCTAAGCCTATTGTTGAACCTAACTAATGCTAAAAAGGAGTATTTTAGTTGACTTGTGTGGGTCGTTTCAGAGACATTTGCCCAAATTGTGTGGCACCCAAGTATTATAGGCCACGATACTTCTGTGGAATATTGACTAAAAGTTGTGGGACTTGAGTGGAAGAAGTTGAAACAATGGTGTGAGTCGTTGGGGTCATGGGAAAAATAATTTCAAGAAGAAAAACTAGAGAGGGTGTTTGCAAACTGGATTATCGGGCTAGTTTTGAGTCCTTCCATACACTAGATGTCAAAGGATGACTGAAAATAACCTAAAAAGATAGAATTGTTTATCTTAAACTCAGGTGGAGTTGCCAAACTGTTTAGTTGATTTATTACAATGATGAGCAAAATCCCATTAATATAGCTAGATTGTGAGCTATACAATAGAAAATGATTAATAGTGAAACACTACAATATAAATGATATAAATAAAAATGCTTAAAAATTAAATAAAAAATTAAAATGCAAGAATAAAATTCAAAGAATAAGATGGAGGGAAGCAACAATACTTTTATATATATTGATTCGATGGATAGACTTGAATATGAATAAAAACACCCATATAAATAATTCCACATTATGATATTCCACAAGGGTTAATGGTGGCTAACTATAATTGACTTATGTTGGAATATAAAATAGAAAAATGTATATTATAAATTTTTAAAAAATAATAATTAAAATTTATTAGAAAAATGTTGAACCATATATTTTATAAAGACATATTTTATTTCGATTATTTTCATGGAAGAAATAATCACTTTACTTAAATATTGCTTTAAATACTTTAACCTTTAAATATTTTTTATTTAAAAATATTAATTAATATTTTAATTTTTGAATACACATAATATTAAAAATAATATTTTAATTTTAATATGTAAAATAATGTTTGATATACTAACTTTCCATGTATTTAAAATCACTTCAATATCTACGAATAAAATGAAATATTAAAAGCGATGATATGAATTTTCATTAAATTAAAAAAATGTCATATCTTCAATTAAAAGATAACTAAATTATATAATAAACAATTTCATTAAATTTTATTATTATGTGAAATAATTTTCTACAAAACGGTCAAAATATTGAAGATATTCATTAATTTGTTTTTGAGAGAATATTTGAGATGGTGGAGATGGGGCTATGCGGTTTTGAGGTTTGGTGTTTTCCTATGGCCATGCAATCGTGCCTGTCTCTATCTAGCACCCTTCCTCCTTCCTTGGCTATTCTCGCGAGTGTTGCCCCCCAAGCATCTTTTTGTTGTACGAATCATGTGCCCACCTCATATGGAGAGCTTAGCCCCCGATGAGCTGGATTATGAGGCAAGCACAGGATCAAGGCGAGCCTTCGTGTCCCACGAAGATTGACTGTCTGTGCGAAGAATGTCGTATCAACGACGTCAGGATGATCTTAGCCAGCGGGACCTCGGCCAACACCTGGATCCTCTGAATATCAGAATTAATGGGCCATCCCTTCATATGCCGCCAAATGGTCTCCTCTCTGATGAGGTTCTTCCCTTGTATTCTTCCCCCCCGCCCCCCTTCTCCCTAAACCCGTTACCTTCTCCAGTTAAAGGTTCGCCTATTCAAGTTTGCACGACATCTCCATAGGCTATAAGCGAGTGGAAGAGTGGGGATAGGAAATGTTTTAAGGAAAAAACTGGGGTGGTGAAAATGGTAGTAGGGGAAGACATAGCAATATCTGAGGTAGTGCATTTTGATGGAAGGTTGTTGGTGGGAAGGTTTAATGGAAAGACATCAGGTGAAAAATCATTGCAGGAGTGGATGGAGAGGGAATGGCTACCCCTTCTAGGGTATATTTTGAAGTCTCACATTCTGCCTAAAGGCTGGTTTTCTTTCTTACTTCAGTCGGATGAAGATTGTATGGAACTTCTAAATAGAAACTAGTCTTGGGGCCTAGCGGGTTTAAGCCTAAAATATTATATGTGGATTTTAACCCTGTGAGAGAACCAGTTGCAAGGATGAAGGTCTAGGCCATTCTTCTTGGCCTCCCACTATCTTTCTGGTCAAAGGCCGCCTTGGAGTTAATTGGAAACAAATTAGGGACTTTCTTAGGGCTCGAGTCGAATTGGACCTCTAAGAAGGACCGTAGATGGGATTGGATTCAAGTTGAAGTGGACATTCGGGAAGGTTTGATTGGTATCCTAGAATTGGTAATGGGAGAAAAAAAATGGAACCGGAAATTAGACTACTTGAAGCTTCCATTCTGGTTCCATAGTTGTCACGAAATTGGCCACTTAAGAGGGCAGTGGCTAAAAGTGGCTCCATCGATCAACTCACCATTCAGGCTTTGGAGGCCAAAAAGGATGGATGGGCGTCAAACAAAAGTGGATACTACGTCGATTAGAGGTCTCAAGGCTAAGGTTAATCTGAATTCAGACGTTGCGCAAGGTTTCCAGAAGGAAGTGATAGGAATAGAGCTTGGGGTGCTCTCCCTGACTCCTGCAAATGAAGGTAAAGGGTTTTCTTTGGATCTTGATAGTTTAAACTCTCCTTTGTTATTTAATGGAAGTGTTATCCNATCCCCCTCCCTCTCTTAGGAAGGCGTTTATCACTTTCCTCAAAAACTCTTTGGATCAGCCTAGTACAAACTAGGGTATTACTTCCCTGGATGCCTCCCCTTCATTGGTCATGTCCCCCCTTCCCGATTTGGCTCCAACCTCTCTTATCCCATGTTCCTTTTCCTCTTCAGGATAGTCCCCTCTCCCCAAACACTCCTTCTCCCTTTCCTTCCATTCTACAAAGGGAAATGGGTATTCCCTTCGCTCTAAGTCTCGCCCCTCTGGACCAGCACCCTCTAAGGGAGGTTTATCCCTTGATCCTCTTATTCCCTCTTAGGCAGGAAGAAAATCTAATCTATCCAAGGCTCAAAAGAGAGTGGGTGCAGAAATTAGAAAAGACACACAAAAGACCATTGCCAAGGCCCTTAGAGTGGGGAAATCCCTTCCCCCTCCCCCCAAATGATTTTCCTCTCCTTCAATTTTCATGGGGTAGGGGGGTCCGAAAAAATTCTAACCCTCCAACAACTCATTGTGAGCCTCATAATTGATGTTTTATTCCTACAAGAAACCATGTTTCCTGGGGCTACTGTTGAGAAGTTATTAAGATTCGCGCTGAAGAAATGGAATTTTATTTCGATGGATTTAGATGGAATGTATGGAGGTCTCCTTATCGGGTGGAGCCCATACTTTAAGGCTCTTTATTCTATGGCAGTTCGGTTGGCCATCTCTATAACGCTCCAACACAAAGACCCCCCTTTGGTTTTTATAGCAGTTAACGTGTATGGTTTGTATTCTGAACGGCCCCCATTTTGGGAAGCCTTATCTTCTGCTAAATTTTTAAAAGATAAACTGACAATTCTTGGAGGTGCTCTGAATCTCACACTATCCCCTCCAAAGTTATGGGGGACTCATCCCAGAAGGGACCATCAAAGTAATTTCTTTTGATCCTTCTTAGAATCTCACAATTTGGTAGATGTCGAGCCGACAAACGTTTTCCTATATAGAGAAATATTAGGACAAGGGAATGAGAAGTTGCTAAAAGATTGGACTGTTTTCTAGGATTGGAATCCTTCTTGGACCTAGGGTTACATTTTAAATCTGTGGTAGAAGACAGAGGAAGCTCATACCATAGGTCAGTCTCTCTGGCATGGAAATCTGGTTCTGAAGCACCCCTGGCCCCACTCAAAATAAGTCAGGTTTAGCTCAAGGAGGAAGAATTTAAGAAACTGGTGACAGAAAACTGGGTCAAACTCTCTTCTAAGATTCCCTCCTCTATGATGGAGTAGTTTTCAGCCAGTCAAAAAAAATTGAAGGAGGCCATAAAACGATGGTTGCTTGTTTGGAGAGCTTGGAAATTCAGGAGCATAACATACATTGAAGCAAATTTGACTCTTCTGAGTAGAATCGACAACAATAGTCTGAATCAATCTCTATTGGAGGAGACGAAATAGTTAGAAGAAAGAAAGAATGTTTGGCTTAAGATCGCAGAGATGGAATGGTGCAAGAAAAGTAGAGCTTTGTGGATTCAAGCAGGAGACATCAACATAAATTATTTCATGAGTATGCTAATTATCACAGAAGCCTAAATTCTATTTGGACAATCCAAAATGAAGAAGGTTATATGGTGAATTCTTTCCAGGAGAAGGCTGAAGCCGAAGCTAGATACTTTGAACATTTGTTTGTGGAACCAGTAGGGCACCCCATTTAGGAAACCCTCGAGGTGGTAATGAAGTTACCATCTCTTTTTACAGAAGAAATGAATAGATCACTAAATGCAGATGTTACAGAAGAAGAATTAAATTCAACTTAAGCTCAATGTAGAATATGAAAAGTCTTGGTCCTAATGGGTTCACAGTGGAGTTTTACAAGGCTTGTTATGAATTCCTAAAGGACGACCTACTCACAGTGGTAAAAGAATCACAAAAAAATGGACTAATTCAGGGTTCCCTAAATGCAACCTTTATGTGCCTCATTCATAAAAAACAATATGCATCCTCTTTCAATAATTTTAGACCCATATCATGTTGCAATGTAATTTATAAATTGATCGCCAAAATTATCGACAGAAGGCTGAAACCTATGTTAGGTAAGGTTATAGGAAAAGAACAGTTCAGATTTCTTCCTAACAGGAATATTCATGATTTAGTAGCAATGGCTCAAGAAGTTCTTCACACGACCAAGAAAAAGAATCTTAGGGAAACCATTCTGAGGCTTGACCTTTTGAAAGCCTATGACAGAGTCAGTTGGGTCTACCTTAGGTTGGCTCTACTACAAGTCAGAATTAATGTAAACATGGTAAAATGGATCATGGGATGTTTCCAAAATGCCTCCTTTGCGGTTTTGATCAATGGTGTCCCATCTCAATTCTCCAAATAATCTAGAGGGCTTCGTCAAGGTTTTTCATTGTCTCCTTTCTTGTTTTTACTGGTGGTGGAAGGTCTAAGAAAAATGATCAAAGAGGCTCACAACTCTCACCATTTGAAGGGAATAAAAGTCTCTGAATCTCAGGAAATTTCCCTTCTACTCTTTGTAGATGATGTGTTTTGCAGCACCTTTGGGTCCAGAAGGAACTTCCAGGAATTGAAGAGAATCCTAGATCTGTTTTGTAGGGGAATAAGGATGGCCTTCAATTATGAAAAATCGTGTTCTCTAGTTAATAGAGTATCGATGGAAGACACTTTAATGATGCAAGACCTGATCCTAATTTTGAAAAAGAATTTGGATGAAGGAATCAAATATATGGGTTTTTGCCTAAAGCATGATAGGTACAGGAAAGATGATTGGGGTTGGCTAATCAATAAAGGAGAGGGAAAACTATCCCTTTGGATGAACAAATTATTGTCTAGAGGTGGAGGATTGGTCCTTATAAAGTCAGTTTTGGAAAGCTTACCAATCTATTGGACTTCTATTATGGCCATACCAAGAGGATTTATGGATACAATCAGAAGGTTAAGTTTCAAATATCTTGTGTCTAAAGGAGTCCACTTGTTCAAGTGGTCAGTCATTGCAGCCCCCAAGGAAATGGGTGTTTGGGGCTTGAAAAAATTATGCTCATTCGCTCGGACGATAACAGGTAAAATCCTTTTGCATCTCACTCAAATCAATTCTCTATGGGCACATGTATTTTGCTCCAAATATATGTCATATATGTCCATTATGGATTGGTTCAGATCCCCTGCAAAATCCTCTAAGGGATCTTTAGTTTGGAAGGATCTAGAGGAGGCCTTCCTCGTGGTGGGAGACTTAACGGTTTGCAAGATCGATGATGGAAGGCAAGTGCGACTAGGAGAATATCCTTGGTTAGGGGTGGGGAACCTTTTCATATTATCAGAACCCTTGTTACTACATCTAAGGGAAACAAGAATCTACTCATTAGTTGATGCATGTATAGATTTCCCTCAGCCTAGAGGTAGAGAAGGATGGAAAAATGTGTAATTTTGCAAATTCCAGCAAACCTAGTGAAAGAATGGGATTTGTTTTTGAACCTTTTATGTGACAATTCTATAAACCTAAACCAAGACATGAAGGACTCCCTTTGTTGGTCCCTCAATCCCAAAGGAGGAATCTTTACAAGAAAGTTATGATATAAAGTTGGCTTTGAGGATAGGGTAGACGCCCCCACTTTCTGGTGGTGGAATCCACATTGAAGACCAAATCTCCCCTTCGATGTAAACTATCCCTTTGGCTCGCTTTGAATAACAAACTTCTAACTTGGGATAATGGAACCAAACGAGGATGGATTGGACCCAATCAATGTTCGTTATGTAAATACAAGGAAGAAACAATTTCTCATATGTTCATTTTGTGCTCTTATGTAGGCATTGTTTATGGCCTAACAAAGGACAAGCTCGGTGCCACATCTTTATGGAAGGGTGAAAGACTCGAGGATAGTGTCAAAAATAGGTATAAGGACAAGTTGGTTTCCTCCTACCCGTGCCTACCTAGTCTTCTAGTTAATAACTTATGGTGGGCACGTAACTTAGTAGCGTTAAAAAATTCTTTCGTCCCCCTAGAAGTAACAACCTTAGTAACATTAAGCTAGGATTTAGAGTTCAAAGAAGAGCCCAAGATACCGAAGCAAAGATGCCCAGTGATGCCTGATTTGGATAATGGCACCCCATGGGTTTCTTTGACGAGGATTCTCAAGGACATTCTTCTATGTGTGGGGTGGGAGTGGTGTTCTTATTCAATCAATCTCACTATATACATATCAGGTATGCCCCAAGAAGAGGAAACAACAACAGGGTTGAATTCCTTGTTCTTAGGACTTTGTTGAATGCGACAAAGGAGAAATACATCTACAAACTTCAAGTGATGGGATATTCCAAGTTGGTCATTGAATGGGCTCAAGGCAGAGTCAATTTACAAAATATTCAGCTGTCAAATATTTTAAGGGACATCAAGCTCACCTTTCAATATTTTGAATGGTTGTCCTTTCACAACATCATAAGGGAGATAAACTCTAAAGTTGATGAACTTTCCAAGAAAGCTTAAAGATTCAGAGAGGAACTTATGCTTATTATGAGTATAAGGAAGGAGTGGAAGCAGAAGTGATGATAAATTATTATCACATTATGTTGTTAGAAAGTTTTTGTTAGGAAGTAAAAGGAAATGTAATGTGTATAGAAGATGTAGAGAATTTATGCATAGAGTGTAAAAGTTTGTAGAAGGTCTTTGTAGTTTGTAGAAGGAATTGATTATCATGTTGTATTCTACCTAAATATAACAGTTTTTTTCCAAGAAAAAAAAATATATAAAACAAAAATCTACTAATTTTAAATTCAAATCTTAAAATTTAATTATTTAAATATTAAAACTTTAATTAAATAAAACTAAAGTGATCTTAAAATTTAAACCTCGTATTAAAACTGATTTTGATTATTAAAATTCTAAATCTCTTCATAACTTTCCATGTATTTAAAATCACATCAACGTAGACCAATAAAATGAAATATTAAAAGGGATTATATAAATGTATTTTTATGGGAAAAAATGGCATCTTTCCCATTTAAAAAAATGTCTTCTCTTCAATTAGAAGATAACTAAATTATATAATAAGAAATTTCATTAAATTTTATTATTATTATGTGAAATAACTTTTTATAAAACAAATATGGTTTTGTTTAATTATTTTATGAAATAGGTTTTTTGGTCGGTTATATAAATTTATAAGAAAATATTATTTTTTGTTATGAGCATGCTGAATTTTTTTTAAGACATTTAGATTATAAGAAAACAATCACTCAAATATGGAAATCTAATAATTTTCTAAATTTAAAACAAATATTCCCTAAAAATCTTTAAAAAAATCATTCATAAAAAAATTTAAACTACCATGCAAATATCTTCTAATTTTAAATTCAAATCTTAAAATTTTAATTATTTAAATCTTAAAACTTTAATTAAATGAAACTAAAGTAATCTTAAAATTTGAACCTCATATTAAAACTAATTTTAATTATTAGAATTATAAATCTATTAATATTAAATATGAAGGGCCTACGTTTTTTAAAAGTTTATATTTGCAAATTTGCAAAGTTTATATATACCAAAGCTAGAGGAGTTACATCTCTCTCTATATTTTTTTAAACAGAAATAAAAACAAATATTTGTAATAGAATAAAACACACATTAATGGAAAGTTAACATTTTTTTTTAGAATCTAGGAAAATAGATTATGGTGAAATCTTTATTTTTTGTTATTTAAATTGTATTTTTAAATGTATAAATGGATTCAACAACATGAAAAACTCTAAAAACACTCTAATTATATAGACTCGATCATTTAAATTTGAAGTTTGAATTATACAAACTCAGTCACTTAAATTTGAAATTCCAACAATTTTTAATATAATTTCTGACAAAATTGATCCGAAAATATACCCTTAAAAACTCAAAAAAATAGAACATTTAAAATTAACTTATTATTATAAATTAAAAAACACATGATAATTACGCTGATAGGCATCCCCCTATTGGATTCGATGGTTTAATGAGTCTTTTAATCACAAATTCCAATCTTATGGTCTACAATGAAAGATGTTGTCATATTCTTCGTCGTTCACTCAAATAAATGAATAGGATTTAATGTTCTTAATTTCCTTGCATTTATGAATGCGTCAGTTTCCTTGTTTACTTTTTCACATGTACTTAATCTGATTAAAAAATTACTGCCTTACCCATTGATTGCCACGTTTAATAATTAATTTGTATAATCAACCTCATTGCCACATTCTAGTAATTAGCAGGGACCAAACGTTTATAGATGTGAAGGGTTTCAATGTTTGGCATTACTTTGGTGCTCTGTCGTTCCAATTCTGTAACTCTGGTGCTCTGTCGTTCCAATTCTCCTCCTGCACGTCAGTTAAAGCAGGCGGAAAATCAAAGTAGTGTTATTAATAGGAATAGAAAAGAGGTCGGCGGGAGGGTTATGAGCAAGCAAAATGAAAAACCATTACAGATCCAAGGGACGACACATATTGCGCCCTGCGCTTTTGATGTTTTTCATGGACACGGCGATGAATCAATGGTTGTGTTTTAGTGTTTCTAGCAATGAGTATTTCCTTTGCATATTTCAGCACTGACTTCAAATACATTTCTCTAAGCAGTGTGTTTTTGATGTTTTTCATGGACACAACGATGAATCAATGGGCGTGTTTAAGTGTTTCTAGCAATGACGATTTCCTTTTCATATTTCAGGCCTGTTAATTTTTTTTTTCTTCATCATAAGATTATTCACATATATATTTTTATGGATGTCGAGAGTAATGTTAAATTTTGCTATTATTAAAGCGCTCAGAAGATTTTATAAATCTCGATCATTTCAACTTCGAAGATGAGAAGGGAGTCCGATCCATTCCTTTAAATTGTCATGGCAATAAGAGTAGATTGGCTTCATGCAAACGTTGAATATTGCTGCAACTGTAATACATAAACAAATACACTATCGAGATGACTTTATTTTCTTGGAATTGAAATATTTAAGTACACATTACCAACTGATTTTTTTTTGCTACAAGCGGGAATAGATTCAGGCTTAATGGGAATAGTTTCAGGCTTAACATGCAATACTATGCGCCATGACTAAACTTTCATTTAATATGACAACCATTTTATAAACTTTTTAAAAAACTTCTCTTTTGTCTTTACATTATTAGTTACACTTCTTCTCTCATAAATTTGAATCCTAAACTAAAACCTAACTCTAACCCTAAATACTAGCCTAGAACATTTATTATCATTAATATTTAATCATCATATATTAATAATTCTAATCTTCAAAATAATATTATTAATTATCTTAAAAGTAAGTAATATTCCTAAATACTAACCTTGATAATTTATTAGCATTAATATTTAATCATCATATATTAATAATCTTAATCTTCAAAATAATATTATTAATAATCTTAAAAGTAAAGTAATATTGTTAATGTTTAAATGTAATATATTATTAATGTTTAAAACTAATGTAATATTAATGTAAACAAATAATGTTATATTATTAATGTATTAATTTTATAATGTGATAATATACTATTAATGTAAAACCCATTAATAGTAATGAATAAATATATAAATTTACCAATAAAATAAYAAATAAATATARAATAATATAGCAATAACAARTTAATAACAATGAGTAAATATAGTAATCTAGCAATAAAGTCATAAATAAATATAGAATAATATAGTAGCAAAGAAGTAATAAATAAATATAGAATAACATAGTAATACTAGGTTTTACTATTTATCCAAAGTAATAAATACATTACCTAACTCATTATTATAAAGGATGAAGAGACATTAGTATGTATGTTGATATTACAGAATTTGGTTGATTTTTATTATTATAATGTGTTTAGTTCAAGTGGACATAATCCTGGTTTAAGGGTGTAACTCTAAGAAATGGTACATTTTCTTAATGACAATATTGTGGTTCTCATTTTTTCATTAGTCATTTTTTTCTCATCTCACCTTTTTCACATCTATTAAATGTTTTCACCTGTACAAACATCCTTTATAAAATGTTCTTATTTAACTTAGCAAACATCCTATCAATGAATTATGACTATAACTAAGGTCATCCTTTGAAATTTCCAAATTTCATTCTCTTAGAATTTTGATTACATTTGATTATAATGGATACAATTCAACTTAGGAGTTTCCCCTTATAATTTTGATTTCATTTGATGTATAAGAATTTGGATATATTTTGAAACCCCAATGATGATATTGGGGTTTATGGTGGAAGACCTTGATGACATTTTCTTAATGACAATATTGTGGCTCTCATTTTTTTACTAGCCATTTTTCTCCCATCTCACGTTTTTCACATCTATTAAATGTTTTCACGTGTACAAACATCCTTTATAAAATGTTCTTATTTAACTTAGCAAACATCTTATCAATGAATTTTGACTATAACTAATGTCATCCTTTGAAATTTCCACATTTCGTCCTCTTAGAAATTTGATTACATTTTATTACAATGGATAGAGTTCAAATTATGAGTTTCCCCTTAGAATTTTGATTGCATTTGATGTATAATCATTTGGATATATTTTGAAGCCCCAATGATGATATTCTACATAGATAATTAGATAAATTGATTCTTACTACATTTTTTTTATATAAAATTCACAATTATAATTAAATTGAGTATTTTTCCAATCCTAATATGGCAAACATTTCCTCACGTTGAAATGTGACAGACATATCCTAACATCATAATGTGACAAACATTTGCAAATATCGCAATATGTCGAACATAGTAACGTTGCAATCGATCAAACATAGTAAATTCGCTATGTCGTAAACATATATGGGTATCGTAATGTGACAAACATATATGAAAGTCACAATCTAACAAACATTTCCAAACGTCCCAATGTGTCGATCATAGTGACGTTGCAATCTACCAAACATGGTAACATCGCAATGTGACGAACATATAGGGACATTGAAATCTCATGAACATTTAGGGTCATAATTTGACAAACATAGAATTTTTATAACAATTTGACAAACATAAATGGACATCGCAATGTAACAAACATAGGTATATCATCACAACGCGGCGAATATATCTTCACGTTGCAATGTGGTGCACACGTCATGACGTTACATTATGATAGGCATTTCTAAATGTTCCAATGGGACGAACACAACACATCGTCGCAATGTGATGTATGCAACCCAGTGTGCCAATGTGACAAACATAAAACAATATTGAAATGAGAGAAACATTTCATGACGTCACAGTGTCACGAACATAACCCACTTTCAAACTGTGACAAGCCTATTCCAACACCATAATCTGAGAAACAAAAACCCTTCGTCATAATGTGAGAAACAAACATTTCCTAATGTCGCAATGTGTCAAACATTTCCTAACATCGCAATGTGACAAACATTTCCTAACGTTGCATTGTGACAAACATTTCTTAATGTCGCATTGTGACAAACATTTCTTAACATCGCAAAGTGACAAACATTTCCTAACGTCGCATTGTGACAAACATTTCCTAACATCACAAAGTGACAAACATTTCCTAACATCGCAATGTATCAAACATAGTAATGTTGCAATCTATCAAACATAGTAATGTCACAATAAGGGATGAACATATAGCGTTGCAATGCGATGAACATATTAATGTCACAATCTCACAAACATAGTAATGTTGAGATCTACCAAACATACTAACATCACAATTTTATGAACATAGGCATGTCATTGCAATGAGATGAACATCAACAGATGTCACAATGTGTCACACATTGCCCTATCATCACAATATTGAGAACGTTTCTTACATTTTAATGTGACACACATATGTCAACGTCAGAATGCGAGAAACATTTCCAAACGTTGCAATCTATTGAACATAGTAACATTGTGATTGACTAAACATAGTAACATTAGAATGTGAAAAATATATATGGTTGTCGTAATGTGACAAAAATATACGGAAGTCGAAATGTGATAAATATTTCCAAACGTTGCAATATGTCAATCATAGTAATGTTGCAATCTACCAAACATAATAACCTCGCAAGGTAACGAACCTATGCATACATTGCAATGTGACAGACATTTATGGACGTCCCAATCTAACGAACATAGCCTTGTTGTAGCAATGTGATGAACATGGGCCTATCATCCTAATGCAACGAATATATCTTCACGTTGCAATGTGGTGCATATATCCTGATGTTGCATTATGATAGACATTTCCAAAAGTTGCAATGGGATGAACACAAACCATTTTCACAATGTGATGTACACAACCCACTGTGCCAATGTGAAAAACATAGACTGATTTTGCAATGACATGAACATTTCTCGATGTCGCAATGTGACGAACATAACCCACTGTCAAACTGTGATAAACCTATTCCAACACCATAATGTGAGAAACAAAAACCCATCATAGTAATTTGATAAACATAACCTTACGATGTCATTTGATGAAGAAAATTCGATGTCGCAATGTGACGAACAAAACCTGATGTCGCAATGTGTCGAACAAAACATGATCAACATTGCAATGCAGTAGTTCCATAGTAAACTATGGTTAAACATAATCAAGATGGCCCACTATAATCATATCCACATGGTCAATGAAGTTTAGCCATGGGCATGGTCAACCATAATAAACTCCGACCAACCATAGCCAACCATGGTCATGGTCAACCACACTCAACCATGGTGAAGGACAACCACGATCAACCATAAGCAACCTTTCCTTTCCAAATCCAACCAACATCTACCAAAGTTAACCATCATTGTGGTCAACCATTATAAACCATGGTCATGGTCAACTATAGTCAACCATAGTCATTGTCAATTAAGGTATTAATGTATTACTACTTTAATAATGTATTTATTAGGGTATTAATACTTTTAAAATGCATTTATTAATGTATTATTATTGTTATAGTGTATCAATGATCATGGTCAAACATATTCAACCGCAGTCATTTTCAATAAATATATTAATGTATTAATAATTTAATAATGTATTTCTTAATGTAATAATAATGTAATAATGTATTTATTAATATACTTTTACTTTAATAATGTATTAATACTTCAAAAATATATTAGCTAATAACTTATTAATGTATTGATTAATTAATAAATTACATTATTAATGCATTAAACTTTAATATGTTACATTATGCATAATGCATTAATACTTTAATTTATACATTATAATAATGTAATAATATAGTGTTAATGTATTAATACTTTAATAAAGTTACAACATATTAAGATCAATTGCTACTTTATTAATGCATTACTTTATTATTGTATTAATATATTAGCAATGTATTAATTAAAAATGTATTATTGTATAAATTAATTAATACATTAAATTATTAATGCATCAACCATTTAATATGGTACTTTATACACTAATTTAAATTAATAATTTAATTTATAGATTACATATATATTAGTACACTATTAATATATCATTAATGTTGAGTTATATTGATAATGTATTAATCATTTATTCAATGTATAATTGATGTATTAATATATTATTAATGTAATAATAGTTCAATATGTTACATAATAAATTAATGTATTAGTACTTTAATTTATACATTACAATAATGTAATAATGTATTACTAAATTCAATGCACTACTATTTTATTAATGTATTATTAATGTATTACTTTATTACTGTATTAATACTTCAGTAATGTATTTATTAAAGAATTTAATGTATTATTTTATTACTATATTTTTACTTTAACAATGTATTAATTAATAATATATCAATGTATTAATTAATTAATACATTGCATCATTAATTTATCAATTAATTAATTAATACATTTTTTCCCGAGGAAAATTATCTCCAAATTATATAAATATAAGATGATTTACAAAAACTGTTTCTGTCCAAAAACGAAACAGATATAGAGCAGCCATTGACTAATGTGAAGAAACATAAATGTTCTGCTCACTAAGGAGCCGGTCTCTCGATAACAAACAGTAAATCAACTGATATGCTGTGGGAAATGTTGTTGGGAGGAACAATAAATAAAAAAAACAACAGTTTTCAGACCATCTAAATTCTTACCGAGCCATTCACAATACTCGGTTTTCAAAGATATTTAGATGGGTATGCGGACTTTCTTTCCCATTTTGCTAGTGATAGATTGATAGCCTGCCTTTTGGCTCCTTTAGAGCCCGCTTTGACAGGGCGTCCACCTCTTTATTATGCTCCCGGTATATATGCTGAAAATTAAGATCCTTAAAATGAAGAGAAAGTTCCTTAATTTTTTATTTCCAGCCATCTAAATTCACCACTTGCAAATTGCTCTTATGGTTCATCCAATCGATAATAACTTTCGTGTCCCCCAAGATTTGGATTTTTTCCATTGCCCAAAGAGAAGCCAAGGTAAGGGTCGCCCACAAGCCCAGGAGCTCCACCTTGGTATTTGTGCCCATGCTGCAATTAAGATACCATTTTGTGACTCTCGAAGCATGAGATTTGAAGATACCACCTGCTGAACAACAATTTCTTGTTGGTAAGGCTGCCCCATCGAAACAGGCTAGCGTGAAACCATCTAAGAGAGTAATTTCGCAAACTCTGTTTGGAATGGGATTTACTGTAGGAGGTTGTGAAGTAAAGGAGACATCAATCCTATAAACCACGGTGTGAGAAGATGGATTGCAATCCTCAAAAATCACCCGTTTCCTCTCCAACCATATATTCCAACATGTATAGGTTGCCAAGATTACCAGAGATGAGATATCACTAGACCATTTCGATAAGCAATCGGACGCCGAGAATCCATCCCAAAGGTTTTTTATATATAAGATTTTTGATAAACGATGCCAAACTGCTTTTGTAAAAGAGGAATTTATTAACAAATGATTGGCATTTTCCTCATCGCTATTGCACAGCCTGCACACCCCCAGTCCAACCCAACCTCTTCTTTGGAGCACATTCCAGGTAAGTATTTTTTCATAGGCTGCCAGCCACAGGAACAGTTTTAGTTTTAATGGAAGAGGACATTTCCACAGTTTTGGAAACCAACATTTATCACTGTGAAAATCCAATGGTTTTATGAGAGAAAAATAAATATTCTTAACCGAAAGAACTCCTGAAGCATCCCCCCCTGCCCAAACCAAGTTGTCCTCACCTGCTTGAAGAGAAATCCCAGCATCCTTTAAAGCATTAGTAAATTCGTCCCATTCCAAAGCAAGATGTCCCGATAACCCCAAAGAAGCACTAGAGCGCCACCGATCTAGTAAGGAAGGAACACCCCCCTGACTCACTAGCCTGCGCTAGAACCAGAATTCTATTTTTGTACAGTTTCTCATGAAGCGCTTCAGTGAGAATAGAGGACTCCTCTAAAACAACAATTTTGTCCAAACCGATAAGAGTCGATTTTCCTGAACTGACTCTCCACCGAAGCTAATGTAATAAGATCAGAATGCTTTTTGTCAAACCTTTCCAAAAAACGGATGAATGCCACTGCTGATGTATTGGTTTCCTGAGCCAATCGACAATGGAAGATCCCCCCAAATATTTATCCTTTAATATCCTTTGCCAGATGCTATCCACCGTTAGCGCCCTCCAGAGGGTATTTGCCAGTAAAGTTGTGTTGAAAGTGGTCAAATTTTTGAGACCCCACCCTCCACAGTGCTTTGGTCTTGCAAGAAGGTCCCATCTACAAATATGGTAGTGGTGGTTGGCTTTTTGACCACCCCATAAAAAGGAAAAAAATAGTTGTCGAATGCGGGTCAAGATGGATGTTGGGATCAATTCTAGCGACATCCAAAATACAGATTGGCTCTCCAATACAGATTTAACCAAGATTAATAGGCCACCCAAAGAGAGCCAATGATTGCACCAGAAACCGATCTTTTTCTCAATTTTTGTCACTAACCATCTCCACTCGATCGATTTTTCTTCTCCTAGCTTTAAAAAATAGCCTAAGTACTTGAAGCCCACTTTTAAATCAGCAAAGGAGAACGAGATGATGGCTTTAAAGTGCTCAATTTCAATGTCATCTAGCCCCCAATAGTGAACAACAGATTTTGCTGTATTGATGCATAGACCAGAAACTGAATAGAAAACTCGAAGAATGTCCAATATATAGCGCCATTCACCTAGAATTGCCTTTGACATTATCAGGACATCATCAACAAACATTAGATGGAAAAGTTTGTGAAGTTGTGTGACCAAAATACTTGAAATACTTTTATTGACCAATCCCTTTGCTAATAGCAGACTTAAACCTTCAATCATCAAAATAAAAAGGTAGGGGGACAGTAGGCATCCCTGACGAAGACCCCTCCATCTCTTGAAATAATTCGTTGCCTCACCATTGATTAGGATTTTGCACTTGTAACACAACACATTATCCAATCCGAGAGCTTTGTCCCAAAACCAACTGAAAGTAAGACCACTCTAAGGCACTCCCAATCAATACTGTCGTAGGCCTTTTTGAGGTCTAATTTTAGCACCAGAGATTTGATATTATTTTTTTTAATGCTATGAAGTGTTTCATGAGCTGAGCCAATAGATTCCTAGAATCTTCTTCCCTTTAAGAATCCAAGTTGTTCAGAAGAAAGACAATTTGAAAGAAAGGGTTTAATCTGATTTGCAATGATTTTTTAGATCACCTTGTAGATAAGATTACATAACGAAATGGGACGGTAATCATCAAAGGAGTCCGGCTTTTTGACCTTCGGAATCAGAGATAGGAAGGTAGAGTTAAGGCCTCCACAAAGTTTGCCATTCCTACTCAAATCTTCCACCATTTCAAGGAGGTCTTTACCAACTAAATCAAAGAAATAAATGAAAAACGCTGATGTCCACCCATCTGGACCCGGACTTCGATCTTTGTTGAATTTGACCAGAACAGACTTAATTTCTTCCAATGTAACAGGACTAAAAAGTGAATCGGCCTCCTCTTCTGTAACCATCCTAGGATAAAGGCTAGAAATTCTCACCATTTCAGTGTAATCTGTTCCTTCTTTCTCTTTAAAGAAATCTTTGAAATGATTAACAACCGCTTCTTTAATCTCATTCTGTCCCGTAATTTTATTTCCATATCTTGAAGTGACTTCCCAAACATGCTTCCGGTTTCTATTAACCCCTGCCATCTTGTGGAAGAATTTTGTATTTAAATCCCCACTCTAGATCCATGTAACTCTGTTGCGTAGGCGCCATGCCTCCTCCTCGCCCCGCATGTAGTTATTTCTATTAGTTTCCAACACTCAAAGATAACCTTCATCCTCTAAGGATAATGCTCCATCTGCAGATTTCAATAACAGTCTAATAATTTCGGATTCCCGGCCTTCTAATGACTTCATTTTATTTAACGAGATATCAAACTGCCATTTCTTTGTTTGGATTTTAATTTCTTTGAGGTTCCATACCAATCGTTGTTGAATATTTTCCTCTAACAAGAATTGGGGATTGCTCCATAATTTCTGAACCATATTTATGAATTCGGCCTCCTGCAACCACAGAGAATTAAATTTGAAAGGAAAATACTTGTACACCGGAGCATTCTCAAATTGAATTAAAAGAGGAGCGTGATCAGAGACAAAGGGATAATCTACCCATGCCCTGGAGAGGCCCAGAGAAGACACGGATGCTTCAGAGATTAAACACCTATCTAGTCTTTTGGATGTAGCATGAGGACCAGCACGCCCATTATGCCAAGTGGGGGTCAATTTGGTTGGCTTAATATCAACCAGTTTCAAAGAAGAGAGTAGGCCTCTCAGAAACAATTCCACAGTGCCTGGAACGAATGAACCGCCCCAATTTTCTTTCGAAGACAGAATGAAATTTAAGTCCTCGGCAATGATAATGTTCTGGATAGAGTGCAAACCACTCTTTGCAAAGTTACTCTAGAACTGCTATCTATCTTTACAAGGACCATAAATATCGAGGAATGACATCTCCTTTTTTGTGGATGCACAGCTGCCAATAAATAAAATACCACTGTCAGTCAGAAAAGGATTTAACTCGAGGATGTTTGGATCCCAAGCAACCATTAAGCCTCTCGAAGTACCTAAAGAGTTTACAGCAGTAGCATCCCAAGAGGGACGAAGTTCGAGTAAAAAATCTCTAGCTTTTTTTCATCCCACAGAGCCTCTTGAAAAAACACAATGTATAGCCTTGTACAATCTAGTAATCTATGAACCGAGGAAGCTTTGAGGGTGCCTCCGATCCCTCAGATATTAAAGGAGAGAAAAATCATCACTTTGTCCTTGCTTGGGCCTTCAATGCTCTAAGGGCCCCTGAAACCGAGGAAGTGGGAACACAAACATCATCTGATTGACTTGAACTAATCTGTTTCTTTCGAGAACTTATGGTTTTGACAGGAAACATTTTAGAGGCCAGACCTCGTGACCAAGAGAAAGCTTTTCCCCCCTTCTCGACGATTTGAGTGGATGTTGAATCAATTTTTGAAGAGGAAACAACTGCTTTCTTTCCAAGAACTACAGACAACGACTGTGTGAGCCTGAGGACAGAATGGTTGGGTAACAAGGAGTTGAGGGTTTCTGTGAGTAAAGAGGCCTCCTCCTTAGATTCTCAATAGCCTGGCAGGATGGTTGAGTTAAGGGGCACATCTTCCTCATTGGAATTGGATGGCACCGGATCATTGTCGGAAAGAGAAGGTGGGGAGTGAACCAGTTTAGGCTGCACTGGAAGGGACGGAAGGTCTAAAGGCGGAAACAGACTGGAAGGCATAGAAAACGAAACAGTAGGGTCCTCTGACTCCGGTAGAGATGTGTGCGTTGGAGTAATATGCATAAGGAACGACGGTAAGGTTCCATGATGGGTTTCATCCGGACAACAAAGTGCAAAGGATGTCTTTAAGAAACAATGAGGACTAAGGGATAAAGGACTAGAGTTGGTTTTATTCGAAAAAGTGAAATCCCTTAACCATTCCAAATGATTGAGGGCTAACTTCTCCTCCCCAGACAGAGAATTAAACAAGAGAGGACAGATAGTCTGTATCTTACCAGTAATAGTTGAATATGGCTCGATTAAGGAGGACGAGGCTCCTGAAGACCCATGCATGAAATCCAGGGAGGTGTCCAGATCTGTATACTCAGGGGGACTCCTCTGCAACTCTTCCTCTTTAGATAGCTCCTCCAATAATTTCCCCTTACAGTCACGACGAAGGTGTCCAGTTTTCCGATAGAGGTTGCAGCAAAAAGGCAGCCCAAGATAGTCCAATGGCTGGGTAAAGGATCTCCCTCTCCATTCAATCTTGATCGTTTCTGACAAACCATTGAAAATTTCCACCTCAACTAGAATACGGCCCATCTTTTGCACCAGGGAGATGAGATTTTTAGGGTCAAGTGTAATGAACCTCCCTAAAGTGTCACCAATGGCCCTTAAAGCACCTTCATTCTACAGGTACAGTGGGAGGCCAGGAAGAAGTACCAAGAGGTGTCTAAACTGAAAGAACTCTGTATCCGGATTGAAAGCAATCCTCCACCGCTTCAGCATCAGACTACTACCCCCAAAAACCCAAATTGAATTGAGTAAGAGGGAAGCATCCTCGGGAGAGTTGCAAATGAACCCCAGCCACCCTTTAGTAAGGTATAAAACCTCAGGGTGATACCCAAGGAGGGGAACCCACTGCATCTTTATCCAGTCCTCCAGAGAGCCATTGGTCAGGGACTTATAAGATAATCGACCAACAAGTGAGCAGAGGGCCATTCTGCAAGTATCCTCTAAACCCACATCATTTCCTAAAACCAGGTGTTTAGCCTTGTGATCTGTCTTCCACAGCTTTCGACGGAAGGGAGTCAAATGGGTTTGAACAGACTGGTTCTTGATACCTCCCAGAGTAGTCTCAGAAAAATTTGGCAGCCCTGTAGGCCCAATGGTCGCCTAAAATCTGGCTCTGCAGCCCTTAGAGGGAATAGGAACAGTCTTGAGAGAGGCAGGTTGTAGTGAGGGAAGAAGAGAAGTTTTACCAGGTGCACTAGTCAAGGTAGAAGGCTTGGGCTTTGAAAAAGGTGCTCCTCCCGATGACTCCTTTTGAAGGTTATCCACGGATTCAAACAGTCTGACTTGTCTCCAAATAACCTCGTCCTCCGGGTTCAATAGTGCCTTTAACTTTGGATCCATGGTAAGAGACAAAGTAAAACTGAATAGTCTCTAAGGCCAGGCAAAAAACACACTACTTCTGACAAGAAAGCAGACCAATAAAGAAACAACCGAGATCCCAAGAGCGTCACTCAACTGAAAAAGACTCCACTCTTGTTTAAAATATTTACCAATGCCCAATCTTCTCGGGGATTGCAGGTCAAGAAAGGATAAAACAAACTGTGTAAATCCAGTGCTTTCCTCAATACCAATGGATAGAGTAAGGCTACCCCACCCTCCCAGAAGAGGGGACAAGAGTCCGACAAAAAAAGAACTGGGTCAACACTGAAAGCAACAGAGTGTCGTGCCTCTTTAGAAGAACTATAATGCTCGCCAGTAAATCAGTGATTCAGTCTTCTAGACTACTAAGGACTGTGGATGCCAGGATCTCTGCGCAAAATTTGAAAAGGAAATTCCCGCGTGAAAATCTCGGCTCTCTGGCTCGCTCCATTCGCTCTTATGCAATTCCCTCACTCTCAGGTCAATTTTGAATGATCGAATGTTACTCGGGACCTGCTAACTCATCCAACCATGCTTCATTTCATTCTCTCGTTCATTGTCAATTAATACATTACATCATTAATTAATATTTTACATTACACACTAATGTAAATTAATACTTTAATTTATACATTATTATTATATATTACATTAATGTAATACATTAATAGACCATTAATTTGCATACATCATTACATTCATATAATACATCAATTATGTTTACTTTAACAATGTATTAATTAATTAATACATTATGTCATTAATCTATCAATCAATTAATTAATACTTTACCTTACAAATGTAGATTCATACTTTAATTTATAAGTTAAATTTATATATTGCATTAAAGTAATACATTAATATATTAATACACCATTTATTTACATACATCATTACATTAATATAATACATTAATTATGTATTAATACATTAATAGTCTT
>ML787350.1:110728-122525 GCA_009831015.1 Picea engelmannii | reverse complement strand
GCTGGGGTTCATGGCTGACTGCAACAATGGACCTAAAACCAGGCCTGGATTAATCACCACCAACTCTAAATTCCTTCTCTTGGCAATATCCCATGCGGATTTCTCTGCCAAGGTTTTTGCATAGCAATACCAATTCTGTAATTCATCAGCCAGGCCACTCAGTAATTAGTCCATGATTTGCTTAAGCTGATTCAACCTTTATCTATAATATTTGATATAAGTACAGCTGTTAATTATTACCTTGGTTTGTATGCAGTAGTCCAAATCGCTCCAGCAGTCATCGTGGACTATGGCGAGTGGGTCTCTGTGAGGATTCATGTAAACCGTACCGATGGAAGACGTAAAGACAACGCGCTTGACCCCAGTTTCTGCGCATGCCTCCATCACATTCCTCGTCCCTTTCACAGCTGGCTCTATCACTTGCTCCTGCATACATATAAAAAAAACAATGCTGAACAAAATCTAAAGTTATCAGAATGGTCCATGGTTGATTAATACAATTTTAGGGTCTGGAATTGCAATTATAAATAGAGTTGAAAGAAGTGATGAATTAATGAAATAATTACAGGGTCATCATTGAGAACGGAAGCCATGTGAAAGACACCGTGGCAACCTCGAATGACAGTGAGTAAGCTTTGGTAATCGAGAATATCAGCTTGGACAAGCTGAAGCCTCTCTTTTGCTCCTTCCAACGTTCTCAGATGCTCATACTTCCACCCGTCATCTGCACTTGCCAAATCTCGTCAGAAACCCTAAGAGTACTCTTGCAACAGAAACTCAAACTACAATTTTAATATTTCAGATAAATCTTACTTATCAAAAATCCTATTATAAAACTTTTATATATTATAAAAGTTTGAGTTAGTCCAAGAAGAACCCCTTTCGAGGTGCAGAAGATTTATCATTTCAATGTTTGAAGTAAATCTTACCCTTTCTTAGAAAAATCCTTACCAAAAATGCATAAAACTTGCTTATAGTTTAACATATATTACATTTAATAAAACTCTGGATGAATAAAACCCCATAAGAACTCTGAACGTGCACAAGATTCACTTATGTTTTAACCTGTATTACATTTGATAAAACACTCTTGAGTGTTCATACAATAGTATATAAGCCTTTTGGGGGCAGTTCAATTGTCAAGTACTGTGAAAATGAAGTTCTATGAGGTTTCGAGTTTAATTCTTTCCGACTTACTTTGTGTGCTGCGTAAAGGGCCTTGTGGGCACACCTGAAGGTTATAGTGGTAGTGGTTGGATAACACGGCCACATGTAACGCAAACACGTGCCCAACTAGTTATTGATTCCTCCAGACATATAAAAAAAAAAAAATAATATATACACACTAAGATTTGCCAGAGCTTAAGCTCTCACATATACACCTAACGCAGCCTATTCAATGGAAAAGCAAATAATTAAATTAATATATCGTGTGAAGAATACTGTACCAGCTGGGTTGGTGCGAACTGATGCTCTGACAGTGTAGCCTCTTTGGAGGAGCAACTTGAGAAGCCACGAGGCAATGAATCCCCCTGCTCCCGTCACGCAGACTGTTTCCATAGTTTTCCTATTCTCATGCAACTTCTTTTCATTTGACATGATGCTATATCCCAAGTTGCAGACTGAAACAAATAGATGAATGAATTGAGAAAATGTAAAGAGGATGTACCCTTTTTATAATGCCTTCTGAACGGGAAGGGAAGAGAAGAATGTGAGAGCAGCCCTAGCCACATAGCCATTTGATGTCGATATAAAATCTCTTTTTCTGGAATTTCTTCCCTAAAAAAAAGTATGTTTTGTATTTATACGGACTATTTTGTCGCTCCAACAAAGAGTCAGTGTTCTGTGCGCAAACTTCCAGAAATTATAATTCGGCAAACTTCCCACAGTCAAAGGTGGTGCGCAATCTGCGCATTATATTTAAAGCGTCCAATTTCAGAACGTGGTTATCCGATTATATGATTTTCTGTAAACCACGTGGGCGACGGGATCTTCAACCACCGTGATTAACTTCTGAATTGCTGACAGGATTGAAATCTGAGGTCATATTTTTCATGTTAGGAAATAAAAATATTTATCAATTGAAAATCTATTGAATTTAATCCTTAAAAATCTATTGAATTTAATGCCATTTATCAATTCATTTATATCATAAATTAAAATATACATCAATAATAAAATCTATTGAATTTAATGTCATTTATCAATTCATTTATATCATAAATTAAAATATACATCAATAATAAAATCTATTGAATTTAATGTCATTTATATCATAAATTAAAATATACATCAATAATAAAATACAGGTCGGCGAACTTTTAGGGGATTAGCGGCTGCCGGACGGCATTGATAAATTTATCTCATGAAATTAACTCACAGATTAGCAGTAAATGAATTAATTGGAGAACAGTTGTTTAGAAGCGGCCGCAAGAAGAGGACCCCACGAGATGCCACGGCAGGTATCCGTGACTCCCTGTTAATTCCTGGATTAGCAGTCCACGAAAACTTCGCATGATCAAGACCTGCCCACGGTAGATTTGGAAATTTAAGTCTATTCAATTTGGTCATAGATTGTACCACCATGTCTGTGGAATTATCTAATGCCTAGTTTCACCATGTAACTAGTGGGAATTGGTTTAAATTTTAGTAATATTGATTTCTTCTTTGTATTCTTGTTGTTCATGTTGTTATATTGTTTTTTTAGATTAAGTACCTATGCATGGTCGTGCTTTCAATGAGAGAAAAGTTGGCTTTTATAAGAAGGGTAAGATAGCGTGTATTTTCTTTAATTTTGAGATTATAAGTGTAAAAATTCTTTTGGATATGTTCTATGTTTCTCCAAAATTTTGTAGAGATATGAAAGTATCAAAGAGGATTTTTTTATGATCCCTTAACCAAAGGTCCACTAGTTTACACTTGTTTCCAATTCCATAATAAGATTTCCACCATCCATTTATCATTTTCTCAATGCTATAGTTTTAATTGAGCTTGTGATGATATCAATTCTAAGATATTTATATGAAGGCACTTCCTCCAAGTTATGGTTATCTTATCTAAAATATTGTAGGTAATTTTTTAGATTTAGTTATCTTAACCTTTATTTTGTGAGTGTTCACAATCATACCCATAATAAAATAAACAATTTAATTTAATTTTAAAAAATAATATAATTTCAAATATGATAGTAAAAATTTTTTTTAATCCTTTTAACAATTTATTTTAAATATAATATAATAATTATCTATTAACAAAATATTAACCATAAATAATTTTAAATCAATTTCAATCTTTTCTACGAGAAAAATTCCCAAATTATATTAGATATATAATCATTTTACAAAGACGAGAGATACCATTACATTCTAAGGCCTAGCCTTATACTTTCTCCACCAAATACTCCAAATACTACTCGAATCAAAATACAAAAATACCACTGTGTCATCATGAAGTCTACCAAAACAAGTGCCAAAAAATAACACATAGCCAGATATTATCCAAACTCAAGAACTTTCCTCAAAACAGTTTAGACACTACTTCCATACCTCCAAACTGCCTCCACAAAAAAAAAACACATAGAAACAACAATATCGAGCAGATAGAGCTAGTACAACTTTAAATATATTCTTGGTCCCTCATGACCATCATTCCACTGGTTGTATGCTATGGCTCCAGGACTCTCAGATAGTGACTTTTTGGATAAAAAGTCATGCTCATGATATGAGTTCCCTTACCCGATCTTTCCAACAGTCTATAGTAAGAACCTGCATAGAACCAATATTATTTATCCAAATAATAATAAGTTTGGAATCCCCAATAATGTGGATATCTGAAATAGATAGTTTATGTGCCAATGTGAGGACAACCCAAGTTCCCAAGAGTTCTTCTCTTGTATTAGTGCCCCTACCACAATTAAGGCTCCATCTATAAACAATGAACTCATTTAGTTTTATAACAACCCCCTCTCCACTTTGTTCCCCATTCCTATGAGATGCCCCATCAAACCAACCAATTATTCTGTGCTTGGGCAGGATGTGGATATTGTGTCTAAAATATTTTTTGCGAAATATGGATATTGTGGCACGCTACAACAACAATAGAGAGAAAGAAGACCTTCTCTATGGATGGAGGTTTAGATTCAAAGATGGCCAAGTTCCTTTCATTCTAGATATACTGTGGATGAGTAACCACAGTATGAGTAACCATAATTCCTTCTCATCCAATAATCAAAACATTCCAACACTGTGGAACCCGTCCACCCAAAGAACAGCTTGAGATGGTTTGAGATTTTAATCCAAATAGAACAAGTGAATGCACATTGAATAAAAATGTAAAATATCGTTTCCTCATTACCTCTACAAAGAAGACACAATTTGGGGCCTTGCCATCCTCACTTGAGTAGATTGTTCCAAGTGAGCAGCTTGTCTTCTATGAGGAGCCACAAAAAAAGTTTTATCTTTTGAGGGAAATCCCAAGACCATAACTTTCTCCTCACACCTCCATTATTCTTCTACCAAAGCATTGTATACATTCTTTGTGGCTAATAGGCCTGTACCATCCCCTCCTGTCCACCTTAACTCATCTTGTGTATCTGATAGAGAAATTATGGCATCAATCAAAAGGAGTATGTACCTCTCCCATTCTGCAGCAAGGTCACCCATCAGTCCCAATGATTTGGATATATGTAGGAACACAATGAAATACAAAAATACACATAATCACAAAGATGCAACAGAAGTAAAATTTCATTTCATTAACAACAAATGACTAAAATATGCTTACAGATAGAATGGAAATAAAATAGCTCAGGCGCTAATAGCTTATCTCTAAGAAGAGATGTGGCGGCTACTGGCCTTTGAACTCTGTGTTACAATGAGGCTCGAAGGCCTATATATTATTGAGAAACAATGTAAAACCCTAAACATCCAAAAACCTAACTCCAGGAGATGAAACGCCAGAATATGGGCCCCGTTGGGGTAAATTGGTACATCAATTTCCTAGGGTCGTAACTTTGGCATACTATCTCCATTTGACGCACATGATACATCGTTAGAAAGATCTATCTGAGGACTACGCTGTTAATAGTGAATATCAGGTCTGAAACAAACTTATATTTGTTGAAGCATTCATGCCCAAAAAATGTCGTTTAGGGCCTCAAAACGGCTCCAGAAGTTCAGGACCCGAAAAACTGCTAAAAATAGTAAATTGTGCTACAATTAAGGAAACTAAAAAACTAAAAGAAACAATGGTGTGGGTTCAAGTGGAATAGGCAGGTGGCCACCAATATCCACCTGGATCATTCCTCCCCCCTTAGGAAGAAATGGTCCCCATTGCATTAAGCTCCTCCATGATATGAGGAAACTTCTGTTGAACTTGATCCCTAGTGAGCCACTTGCCCTGGCGAAGAAGTTGGCCTTCTTTGACAAATTGATATAGCTGGATCCTTTGTTGGCGGGTGTTCTTGATCTGTGTGTCCATAATCCGATCAGTTGTGGCTTGTTCCATGCAATCTGGGTTTAACTCTGTTGGTTTGAGTTGTTCTGCCATGTCGGATGTGTCCAGTAGAGGTGGAAAGTAGGGCCGAAGGTTTTCACATTGAACACCGGGTGTAGACCAAGGAATGGTGGAATACTGAGCTCAAAGGCATTGTCCCCTACAGCCTTGGTGATGGTGTATGGCCCATATCGAAGCTGGCAAATCTTATGGTAGGGTCCAGTGAGGCGCTCCTTTTGCAAATGTAGCCACACTTTGTCACCCACCTGGAAGTTGTGTGGCACCTGATGTTGATCATGTCGCTGCTTGTACTTAGCATTGGATCTTTCCAAGATGTCATGAACCTATTGGTGGATGTGTTGAATACGCTCAATGAAGTTGTTTGCCTTGTCAGCCTCATACTGGACATGGGTTGAATCTGCCTGAGTAGCTACATATGGCATGGCTACGTCAATGGGACATAGTGGCTGGAATCCCAAGCCCACCTGAAAGGGGTTGTGGCTGGTTGAGCTATGGAGAGCCCAGTTGTAGCTATGTTGTACATAGGGGAGGCTCTCATCCCATGTGCGTGGATGCTTTGAGTTGTACATACGCAGAATGTGTACAATCATCCGGTTGACGACCTATGTCTGGCCATGAGTTTGCGAATGGAAAGTTGTGGACTTGGTGAGCTTGGTGTCCAGCATTGACCAGAGGTTGGACCAAAATGTACTGAGGAACCTGTTGTCCTAATTTGAGATTATAGACTGTAAAATCCCAAAGTGTACCCACACTCGTTCAAAGAAGAGTTTAGCAATGTCTTTTGCTGTGATATTCTTCTTCCAGGCCATCATAATGGACATCTTCGAAAATCTGTCGATGACCACAAAAACACAGTCATTGCCATGCTTAGTAGAAGGAAGGCCCGACATGTAATCCATGGAGATGGATTACCAAGGTTGACTAGGGGTGGGCAACAGAGTATAGAGGCATTTCTTCTTGATGGTCAGTTTGGCAATGGCGCAAGCAGTGCAGGACCTAATGTATTTCCCGACATCCTATCAAAGGTTTGGCCAATAGAAATATGTTTTCACTATTTCCATGGTTTTCTTGACCCCGAAATGCCCAATGACCCGACTGTAGTGCACCTCCCAAATAATCTTGGTACGCTTACTTGAAGGAACACAAAGATGTCTCAAGTGACATAGCAGGGCATCCTGGAGGTGAAAATTAGGAACTTGCTTACCCTCCAAGAGCGTATTGTATGTGTGACTGAATTCTAGATCACTTTTGTAGAGAAGCGGCCAATCGGAAGTCTCATGCCCACAAGATTTGAGCACTGTGGTTAGCGCTATGATAGGGGTTCGACTGAGGCAGTCTACAACATTATTGGTGCTTCCTTTCTTGTACTTAATGTTCAGATGAAATTGTTGTAGGTATGTGGACCACTTCTGATGGCAATCATTCTACAACTTCCCTTGTGTTTGTATGAACTACAAGGGTCAGTGGTCTGTGTGGATGACCATTTCCTTTCCCAAAATGTAATGCTTCCATTGTCGACAATCTTGCACAATGGAATACATCTCTTTGTCATAAGTGGGATACTTCCTGACTATAACGGAAAGTGTCTCAATGTCATATGCCACTGGATGCCCCTATTGATAAGGACTACCCCAATAGCATAGTCAGAGGCATCTGTCTCGATCTCAAATGGTTGTTGTAAGTCTAGTAATGTGAGCACTGGTGCAGAGCAGTGACGATGCTTCAAATCGTCGAACGCCTTCTGTTGAGATTCAAACCAAAAGAATTTTTCTTTCGCTCCTCCCTTGGTGACTTAACTCAAGGGCCAAGTGATATGAGAGAATCCCAACACAAACCTGCGATAGAAATTGGTAAGACCTAAAAAGATGCGGAGCTCTGTTAGGGTGGTTGGGGCTGGCCAATCCCGAATGACTTGGATCTTGGCTGGATCCACATGCACCTGAACCTGGGTCATGCTAAAAGTGCACTTCTCCAAATTGGCACACAACTTGTGTTGCCACAATGTTTGGAGGACTTGTCATATGTGGTGGAGGTGCTCTTCCCAAGTCTGGTTGAAGATCAGAATGTCATCCAAGTACACCAATACAAATGAGTTGGTGAATGGTCACAAGATGTCGTCCATTAGTCTCATGAAGGTTGCAGGGGCATTCGTCAACCCGAAAGGCATGACCAACCATTCAAAAAGGCCCTCCTTAGATTTGAAGGCAGTCTTCCACACATCAGAGGGTTCGATTGGTACCTGGTGATACCCAGACTTCAAGTCGATCTTACTGAAATATTTCACCCCCTTGAGTTGGTCCAGAAGGTCATCAATTCGTGGGATTAGGTACCTATTATAGACAATGATCTTGTTCAGTGCTCGATAGTCAATGCAGAGTCTCCAAGTCCCATCCTTCTTCTGCACCAGCACGATTGGGCTCCCACAGGGTGATGAACTCGACTGGATGTGACCTTTCTGTAACAGCTCCTGAATCTGCCTCTTGATTTCGTCATTCTCTATAACAGAGCACCTATAGATTGGTCCATTGGGCAGTGGTGCACCTGGGCTCAGATCTATGGGGTGCTTGACCTAATAGTGTAGAGGCACCCCTGCGGGGGAGGTGAAGATGTCCTCATACTCCTCCACGACCTTATCCATCTATTGTTGTCGTGCAGAGGGGCCCTATTTGGAGGTCATGGCCGCAGTCTTCTTCTTTTCCTTAGGGCAGATCATCAGGAAAACAAATTTCCTGGTTTTGGCAATGAGCTTACTGCATTGTTTTGTAGTAACCAAAGAGTTGGTTGTAGGCGGTGCTATTTTCGATATCTTGTACAACTTATTGCCCAAAGTAATAATAGAAACACGAGGGCTGGACTCATACACAACATGTCACTTCCACAAGTATGGTTGGCCTAATAATACATTATAAACATCAAGAGGAGCAATGTCACATAATACCTCATCTGTGAAGGGCTTGATGTTATAGGGAAGGCGACATTGTTGGCTTATGCGGAGGTCCCATCCTTGGTGCAGCCACCCGATGGTGTATGGTTGTGGGTGTGTTGTGGTCGGCAAGTCCAGCCATTTCACGACCTCTGTTGAGATGAGGTTCTTCTAGCTCCCACTGTCGACAATGAACTGCAACGGGGAACCCTTTACCCACATCTGGGAATGAAAGAGGCGCTCCACCTCCTCTGGATCTTCTGGTTCCTTCTTTTGTATCTTCGTGGTGGAAATGGTGGCATTGGGCTCCGCATCAATAATCTGCTCCCCCCTATCATTCCCCTTGTTAGGTTTTGATTCAGAGTCGGAGCCTGCATCTGATTCAAAAGCCTTCAACTCGGCTACTAGTGACTGCTTGGCCCAACACTCACTTGTGTTGTGAGTGGAGCTCTTATGGAACTCACACCACTTCCCCATGTCCTTTTTTGGCTTCGTGAAGTTGTTCTTTGCTTGCAACTTTGGCAGGTTGTCCTGGGCCGCCCCACCTTGTCTTGGTCCTTTGTTCGGTGATTTGAGGGTACCTTTCCCTTGCTTCTTATTCGTAGACCCAAAGTCTCTCTTCTTCTGTTTGAACTTCTGCTCAATCTGGGCAGCATACCGGTATGCCACACCAAGCTAGGAGATGTTGAGGAACTCCATTTCCTCCTGAATGTATCTATGAAGGCAACTGTGGTACTTTAACACCAATTGTTTCTCCGAATCTTTGATACCCAACTTTGTGCGTAGAGTATGGAATAGATTCATCAACTTATGCACATCTTGGTCCCTTTGCTTCCGTAGCATAGTTCATTGCATGTATTTTTCCTCATAGCTCCCCATGGGATAATATTGTTCCTTGATGGCATCTCGGAAATAATTCCAAGTGGGTGCAACCGAGAACAGAGAGGGTTCCCCCTCACTCTATTATTCCCAATAGGTTTCCCACCAGTCCTTGACATGGGGGGCGGCTTTAAGGAGTGCAAAAATGATCCTTTCTCAGTCGGAAAAGTCATGAATCGAGAAATATCCTTCTAGCAGATTCAACCATCTATCAATGCCATCTGCATCTATTTGGCCCTCAAATATGGGAATTTCAAAGTTTATTAGTACCTTAAAAAGAGTGGCACCTCCAGAGTGGTTGTTGGATGTAGATGCGCTGCCAGTGGGCAGTCGTTGAAGGATCTGGGCAAAGTTGCCCATCATCGCGTTCCTTTGTTTCTCGAGGGCCTCCTCAAGAAATAATTTGATAGGATCTCCTGCTCCCTCATATTTCTTTTCTTCCCCCATGGGCGGTCATCAAGGTTTGCGAGGATGATCTTGCAATGGTTCAACCAGATCAATCCCTAACTCGTTATACCCCAATCTCGTTGGGGACATGCAAAGAAGGATCGAGAAAGAGAAGATTGCTCTGATACCACTGATCCGAATTTATGCAGGAACACAATGAAATACAAAAATACACATAAACGCAGAGATGCAGTGGAAATAAAACTTCATTTCATTAACAAATGACTAAAATATGCTTACAGACAGAATGGAAATAAAATAGCTCGAGCGCCGGTAGCTTATCTCTGAGAAGAGATGTGGCGGCTACTAGCCTATGAACTATGTGTTACAATGAGGCTTGAAGGCCTATATATTATTTAGAAACAATGGAAAACCCTAAAAATCCAAAAAACTAACCCTAGGAGATGAAACGCCATAATATGGGCCCCTTTGGGGTAAATTGGTACATCAATTTCCCGGGGTCGTAACTTTGGCATACTATCTTCGTTTGACGCACATGATACATCGTTAGAAATATCTATCCGAGGACTGCATTGATGATAATGAATATCGAGTCCGAAACAAAATCATAATCGTCGGAGCATTCATGCCCAAAAAACGTTGTTTAGGGACTCAAAACGGCTCTGGAAGTTCAAGACCCAAAAAACTGCTAAAAATAGTAAATTGTGCTACAATTAAGGAAACTGAAAAACTGAAAGAAATGATGGTGTGGGTCCAAGTGGAATAGTTGGGTGGCCACCAATATCCACCTGGATCACCCAAGTCTATACTATTTAACCAATTGGCGCATGTCAAACCTGCAGCCAGTGCTTTTCTCGCTTGAAAGAGATAAAAAACCTGATGCTCATTTAAATGTGAAATCAATGCCATCGATAGAAAGGAGCCTTTTCCCATCCCCATAATTTCATCCTTACCAATCATAATGGAGACCCTCGCCCCAGTTTCCAATCCAACCAATGAACTAGTAATGGAAAGACATTTAACAAATTCTTCCAAGTTTTTGATATAGAAGGAGACGATGGATCAGTAGAATGAAGCCAAGAAATCGCTGAAACATGAGAAAAATACTTATCTTTCAAGACCCGCTGCCAAATCCTAGGGTGCATCAAACCTCGCCAAAGTGATTTGGCCGCTAAGGCTCACGAGAAATAGAAAATGCTCCTTATCCCCCAACCACCAAAACTCTTTGGCCTAACTAATGTTTCCCACTTACAAAAATGATAGGAAGTTGAATATTTTTCTCTAGAACAAAGATATGAGAATGTCATCATGCGAATCCGATTTAATATTGAACCTAGAATATGCGCTAATGCTAACCAATAAACCCACTGGCTTTGCATCACAACCTTAATCAAAACATATATGCCTCCCAGAGAAAGGAAGTGATTACACCAATGACAAATTCTCTGTTCATATTTGTTCAGGAGCCACTTCCAGTCAACCACCTTATAATTATCAATTTAAAAAAAATAACCCAAGTATTTAAAACCCACAGACAAACTCATAACACCAAAGTGAAATAGTGTTGTCAAGTGGTTTAGAAAGTCCTGTTGAACACCGAAATGATGGAACGTAGACTTATTTACATTAATCTCCAAACCATAAGCACCACATAAAGCATTTAAACGAGCATCTATTTCTTTCCATTCAATAATGGATGCATTTGACATAATTATCACATTGTCCACAAACAGGAGATGTATAATTATTACCATTCGAGAGACTTTTGTACCCATCAACTGACCTTCCATATGACACTTTTTTAGTGAGAGACTCAAGCCTTCCATCACTAAGATAAATAACAGTGGGGATAGTGGACACTCCTGACGTAATCCTCTCCTGTTGTTGATGAAATTTGTAGCTTCTCCATTAATCAGAATGGCTAGTGATGCCGATGTCACACAACCCATAATCCATTTAGTCATATGATGACCAAAGTCGCATTGAATCAACATCAGTCTCAGATAATCCCAATTCATATAATCATAAGCTTTTTTAAGGTCCAACTTCAAAATGATCGCCTGTAGTCTCTTT
>ML787350.1:67215-101329 GCA_009831015.1 Picea engelmannii | reverse complement strand
TAATCTAGCAATTTAAACAAAATGAAATAATTTTATTTTATTATATATAAAATAATTTATTTTTTATTTTGGTTATTTTCTTAATAGTCTTATTGTATGACACATTGTATAGCAATGAGTTAGTTTTGACTATTATATTAATTCAGTTTGATTTTAAAAATTTTGTAAAAAATCTAATATGTAACATAAAAAAAACTTTGAAATTTTACATTTTTATATATAAAAAAAACTTAATTGTTTATCTTTCATTTACTAATAACTTTATAGTGTTATTGCAGTTTTCACTCATTTGGAAGTTTCAATCAAATGCACATCTTATCTCCATATTAAAGTCCGTGCGAATATCACAACGGGAAGAGCGCAGATTTTCTGGATATGGACGTGCGATCGCTCAGGTACTCCTCATGCAATTCGCCGGCCGTTCACACCTCCTGCTAACCAGCTTTGCTATACTTGTTTTATATAATAATATTTTTTACAAATTATTATTAATTTATTTAATAATTTTTTAAATATTCATACATTTACTAAATATAATTTTTATAAACAAAGTTAAAAATAAGTAACAAAAAAAACTCAATTCGAAAATCCACTCCTTAAAAATCTATTGAATTTGATGTTATTTATCAATTCATTTATATCATAAATTAAATTATACATCCATAATATAATACAGGTCATTTAAATAAAAGATTTAAAATACACTACAAGAGTAATAGCCAGAGCTAAAACGGTCGGCGAACTATTAGGGAAATAGCGGCTGCCGGACGGAAATGAAAAATTGTATGAGCGGCCGCAAGAAGAGGACCCCACGAGATGCCACGGCAGGTATCCGTGACTCCCTGTTAATTCCTGGATTAGCAGTCCACGAAAACTTCGCATAATCAAAACCTGCCCACGGTAGATTTGAAAATTTAATTACATCTTCGTTTGGATTATTTTATTGTAACACAGATATTTATGGGATAGGTACCTTGTTGCTATTAAAAAAAAAAAAATTCTCCAATTTTATATTTTTTTAACAAATAAATATTTTGTAAACTAAACATTATTTGTGAAATACGAAGTTCCCAAAAAAATAAAATTTAAATATTAAATTTAAAAATTATTTTTTAATTTTTCTAAAATTCAATTTAATATATAAAATATGTTAAATATGGAAAAAATTTACAAATTCCAAATAATTAATCTAAAGTCAATGAAGTCATTGACTTGCTAGGCCATATAGCAGGGGTAGACACCAACCTTAGATTGCCTGAGTTCTAGGGAGTTGGGTCGAGGACCCAGAACAACATATGTTTGTTTGTGAGACAATTTGGGTTGCAAAGAATGTTTAGGACGAGACTATGAATATTGCACAATTAGAAAAAACATTTCAAGGTTGTGCATTAGTTTGGTACATGACGCTGCATAGCACCACACCTACAAGACAAGTCAGGACTTTGGAAGAGATAAGGCAAGCGTTGTTGAAAGAGTTCAAGAAGCCAAAGTCTAAGTCACAATACATTACATAACTGAAGGAGATTGAATAGGTGCAAATAGAGACGGTATGGGATTTCGATCGAAGGTTCAAGGATCTTATGGGTATATTGAATTTCCATATCCCCAATCAACAACATCAATAATGGTTTATTACAAGACTTCTAACACATATTCGCAGGGCGTTGATTCAATAGAAGGATGCATCACAGCCCAAGGCGCTATAAATTGCAATGAAATTGGAATCATCCCCTGTAGGGGACATTGGAGGGATGGCACAAGTTCATATGCAGTTGGCTGCGTTGATGATTCAACTGGAAGAACTCACAAAAGGGAAGGAGAGATACGAACAATTATGGTGTACCAAGTGTAGGAATAAAGGCTGTCACGAGGAAAAATTCCTAGCATTCACGCAATATTTGGCAACTGGAGCACCAAATCCATTACCAAGAGGGGGGATATTGTGAGATATGTAAGAAATGGGGCCATCACCCAACTGAATGTCCATTACTACAAAAGTATCAGAGTACACCAAGGAACTTGTTTTGAAATTTTTGCAAGTCTGTCAGACATGAAGAGAAGGATTGTCGCGCATTCGACTTGATGAGGGAGTGCACATTAGATATGTACATGATTCAGGGGGAGAATGTTGTAGTAGAAGGGGGTGGTCCAAAATATAATAATCAAAGAGGATTCAATGCAGGGAACAAAGGAAACTTTGGCAGAGGTTGAGGCAGAGGAAATTTTGGTAGAGGAGGAAGAGGACAAATTATATGTTACAATTGTAATCAACCTGGAAGGGCACTAGATGTTTTCCTAAAAGCAACTCTAGCTAGATGGTGGGCTACACATAGAGAGGGAATGGAAGATTGGTCACAGTGTAGGAAAATTATGCAAGTAAGGTTTAGTACTGAGGGAGAAACTATTGCGCAGAAGTATACAGGAGAGAGTGACCCAGAAGGTCATGTTGAGTAGTGCATAACTTTATGGAGTTCAGTGTCAGAAACAGAATGGACACACATATTTATACATACAATGTACACAATTCCGAAGAATCGGTATTTGGAATTGGAAATGCATAGAGAGACCGCAAGATGGGAAGTGTTGGCTCAGAAGTTCAAAGTCACATTTACATTTGAACATGAATCTCCATCAATATGTGCAGCACTACAGGCTATTTGAATTAATAAATTCTTTGAAGAAGGGACGATGGAGGTGGTACCAGTGTGCAATCCGCACATAACTACTATGACTGTCCATGAGTTAATAGAGTGTTACAATGTGGCTAAGGAAGAATATGATGAGGGAGATCCTAGGAATGTGCAAGTATCTGAAACAGAAGGAGAACGAGCAGTGGAAGGACTAGAGCTTGAGTCTGTTGCATACACCCAGTCAATAAAGACACAAAAGATAAACATTGGGATGACAGAGAATCTGAAGTTTGCACAGATAGGGGATTACTAGAGTGATGAGAAAGTAGAGAATATTGCAGACTTGTTGTGTGAATATCAATACCTATTCCTAACAATATTTTCGACGATGAAGCAGATAGCAGGGAACTTAAGCAAGATGAAGATTCCCTTGAAAACAAGTGTTAAGACATCGCGACAATGCCCTTCCAGG
Organism: Picea engelmannii; assembly: GCA_009831015.1. Classification (NCBI taxonomy): domain Eukaryota; kingdom Viridiplantae; phylum Streptophyta; class Pinopsida; order Pinales; family Pinaceae; genus Picea; species Picea engelmannii. The sequence goes on along the minus strand of ML787350.1, from coordinate 98,227 downwards.
TTAAATCCAAAGTACAAAGAGAAGGTGAAAGTTGAAATAGACATGATGTTGGATGCATGGATCATTGAACCGATAGAAGAATCTGATTGGATCAGTCCAATGGTAGTGAAGGAAAAAAAGACCAGAGGAATCATGATCTATGTGGATCCGAGGAAGTTGAATGATGGATGTTTACATGATCCATTTCCAACACCATTCATAGATGAGGTCCTAGAGAATGTAGGAGGCAAAGAGCCTTATTCTTTTATAAGTGGATTCTCGAGGTACCATCAGAAAAGGATTGTGCTGGAGGACCAACACAAGACTACTTTTGCGACATAGTGGGGGAGTTATCAGTATACATTAATTCCCTTTGGACTAAAGAATTCCCCTACAATATTTTCTAGAGTTGTGGTAGCAACGCTCAAGGAATTTATACATAAGTTCCTTGAAGTGTACTTGGATGATTTGATTGTGTTCAATCTATTGAAGGATCACATAGAAGTACTCAGGATGATGTTGGATCGATGTAGACAATGTCAGATTTTGATGAACTTGAAGAAGTGTATTTTTTTGCACATCGTTTAGGAGTTTGTTGGGACATGTAGTTTGCAAACAAGGATTACTAGTGGATCCAACCAAGATTATAGTAATTGTGGAGTTAGAAACACCTACATCATTCAAACAACTTAGGGAAACTCTGGGTCATACGAGATATTACAAGAAATTTATCAAAGCATATGTGCAAATCATAGCACCAATGGAAATTTTTTTGAAGAAGGAAGCACAATTTTAATGGGACAAGGACTATCATAAGGGTTTGGATACATTAAAGAAAAAACTAGTAACCACACTAATTCTTATCTTCCAGATTGGAACAAGGAGTTCCATGTTCACGTAGATGCATCGTCCATAGCATTGGGTGCATTACTATCTCAACCAGGGGAGGGAGACATGGCTCACCCAATTGCTTTTGCAAGTAAGAAGTTTTTGATAGCATAGAACAATTGTACTACTGTGGAATGAGAAGGATTGACAATGTTCTATGTGCTACAAAAGTTTAGACATTATTTATTGGGGTCTCACTTTAAGATGTATACAGAGTATTACATACCATTCTGCATTAAAATACTTAGTGAACAAACCAATGTTCGGGGGGAGAATATGAATATGGCTACTATTGTTCCAGGAATATGTTTTTGAGGTTATAGTGAAACTAGGGAAGATGAATACAAGACCAGATAATCTATCACGCATACTATCAGGAGAAGATGCAGACAATTTAGATGACATCCCAGATGCACAACTATTTGTAGTAAAGATGGTGGATGATTACTTCTCGAACATCGTGCAATTTCTAAGTATAGTTATGGCTCCATTGGACATGAAAGTTGCACATAAGAAACAACTGGTAGTAAAAGCAATAGATTATCAGTTGATTGCAGGGAATTTATACATGTTGGGTGTATATGGAATATTGAGATGATGTGTGTTAGAACACTTAAGACCAATGATACTTGAAGAAGCGCATGACAAGATTTCAGAAGAACATTATGCAGGGAGATCAACTGCACAAAATATTTTTTGCACAGGTATTTGGTGGCCCACACTTCACAAATATGCTAAGGAATACTGTCAGTTATGCGACGTCTTTCAAAGAGTGGGAAAACCATCTAGGAGGGATGAAATTTCTTTGAGTCCATAGTTTACACTAGAAGCGTTTGAGAAATGGGCCATAGACTTTGTAGGGACAATCAACCCGCAAGCAAGAAGATCTAGGGTAAGGTACATAATCACTACAACATAATATTTGACAAGATAGGTAGAAGCAACCCCAATTACAGACTGCACCGTGGAGACCGTTGCAAGGTTTTTGTTTGAGAATGTAGTCACAAGGTTTGGATGTCTGTGTATATTAATCAATGATCAAGGAACACCTTTTCTGACTAAGAAAATTGCAGCATTGACTAAGGAGTTTCAAATTCATCATCATAAGAGTACCCTGTATCATCCTCAGGCCAATGGGATAGTGGAAGCTTTCAATAAAATCTTGGAAAATTCTTTGAAAAAAAATTTCAATGTAGGGAGAGACGATTGGGACTTAAGAGTTCCTGCAGTGTTATGGGCTTACATGACTACAAGTAAAAAGTTGATAGGACAGACACCCTTCATGTTGGTCTATGGAAAATAAGTAGTGATGCCAATGGAGTTTATTATACCTAGCCTGTTTATTGCAGCAATCACTAATCTTTTATACTTTTGTGCAATAGAGGAGAGATTGGCATAATTAGTACATTTAGGAAGATCTGTTTGTTGCAGGTTTCCATCAGCAAGTTCAGAAGGAAAGAGAAAATCCTTCGCATAATAGACACACTAAACATAAAGCTTTTCAAGTGGGCAATTTAGTCTTACTTTATGACAGTAAATTCATGTAGAATCCAAGAAAGTTTAGAATGCATTAGTTAGGCCCCTATGTGATTAAGCATGTAACAGAAAGAGGTTTTGTGCAGTTGGAAACCCTGAATGGAGAAGTCCTTGGAGGAATGGTGAATGTAAGTCAGCTAAAACTCTACAGAGACGACCGATGATCTCTGCAGTAATATAGGATCTTCTAGAACACATTTATCATAGTAGTTGTAATATAGTAGGAAGGAAAAAAACAGAAAAACAAATGAAAAGTAGAAAAAGGAGGAAAATCAAATAAAAAGTAGGTATAGAAAAAATAAAAATATTATAGTGTACAAGGCATAGGAGACTGTGTAGGAGGAATGGTTATCACACATCAAGATAAAACTGCATCGAGTCTGGAAATAATGCATAGAAGAAAAAGAATGTGAAGAAAATAGATGCAAAAGCAAGAACAATTACGTAGTTTGGAAATGAAAAGACCGTTGGAATCATTAAAGCATGGAAATGATGGCTACGAAGTGGGAATGACAGGTCATAAATACGTTGTATAATATTAAATGGAAAAAGCCGTTGAAAATCACAACAGGTTGGTAGTATGAGGAAAACATCACATGACGGATTTGGTGATAAAGTTACATTTATTTAACCATTCATCAACCCTGTTGGCGGATTGGACAATCTAGTTAAGGCATGATGAGACATGTACTGTTGGAAAGAAGGAACAAAAACAATCGGAGGTTCGCTAAGCATAAATCATTGTCGCATGCAAGAGAGAGCGAACCAGAGCAAACCAGAGAAAACCAGAGTGATTTAGAGCCGAGCTATAACTCCAATAGAACAACTGCAAAGTGAGTCAAGGAGCCTGTCACACAAGATGAATAGCCTTGGAAAAGGTTGGAGTGCCATCAACAACATCACGAAAACAGTCAAAACGACCAAAAGTTACACCAGAGGTTGAGGAAATACCTGGAGCTTTAGCTTCGTCTTCACAAACAATATTCCACATAAATTATATCCCACCTAGGATAGATAACACGCCACTAATCAACATACCATAAAATGGGAAATACCCGCTGGTAACATCACCAGTCCCACCTGGTGTAAGTATTGAAGGAGATATGCTTGGCAAGGTTTCCGACCTCAATTTCATGGATGATGATATCACCGAGAAAAAAAAATTCCTGAATCTATATAGGGAAAAATACTTGTGCGCTAAGAGCATACCAGGCACAGGAGCGATAGTGCTAGAGACATAGTTGTGGGCAATCGGACTAGAGAATTCAGGCATACTAAACCTGATGGAGATCCCACACTTCAGAGACAGTCTCAACATTAATGCTTGTGTGAAGGTATTGCTTAGCTGTGGCCATGGGGGGAAACTATGGCTTGACCCCCCAGTGTCAAATTATACTGCATTAATTGCATGGATCATGGGGCTCCCAAAATTCGAAGAGGATATGGCCATTTTATTCAACAAGATAGGAGAGAGATCCCTCTTAGAAGCGATGAAGGAAAAGTTCCATACTTTCAGGGGGAAAGGGGGATTGGATGTTAAAAACATCAATGATCACAATGTTATGTTTGTAATGCAGGTATTATCCTACAAGTTGTTGTGCAAGTGCATAAAGGATGAAGTACGAGCTGTATTAATTGCAACAACAAAAAAATGCATTGAAGGGGTTCAAATGAACCGAGCCACCTTCTTAGTGAACCAATTTTTACAAGATTGTATTGAGGCCCAGGAAAAGAGCACATAATTTCACTATGCATGGCTTTCGATTTTTATTGTGCTAGCCAGATAGAAAGAACCAGGATACTATCAACACATGGGGACTTTCGACTGAGGTAATGTGGTCAGGAGGTATTCCAACTTATGGAATACAATGAATAAGAGAATACAACATGACAATAATGTTACATTATTTGTATACTTAGAGAATATCTGGTATCTAGTCGAACACACACCACACATATCAATCGTGACAGTGGAAACATATAAGGATATTGTTTGTTTCAGAGAAGGCATGCACCACATGTATGTGCAGGAAAAGAAGGACCCAACATGCCAGTGATTTCCAGCCAACCATAGGTTGACATCAGAATACACATGCCTAATTGTGAATGATTGGGAAGTGATTAAGGGATTTTCCCCTGTGATCTTTGGTCTGAATAAAAACAGAGAAATACTAAGTGGAAGAGACAACAATTTCTCCTCAAAGACAAGCACACAAACGATAAAGAAAATAACTTCTTAAAATAGGAGGAAGTAGGGATAGAGAGGAGAAACAAAAGTGCACCTTGTTATCTCGTTTGATGTTGATCCCTTCTCCTATTCGTTGAAGGGCTCATGATCTTCTACTAGAACCAACCTATAAGATAGATACAAAACAAGGGCTGCAATGAAAGTAGTTATGTAATCAAAAGCATGTGCATATTATATGTCATATTCAAAGTAAGCATAAAGATAAAATTACATTGAAGAATTTTTTTGAGGGAAAACAAACTCTTTTATTATCAACAAGTGGAAAAGGTAAGTTACAACCTTGTCCAGCCTTTAGGCACCGTCTTGAAGCCAATTGTCTGGGTTCGTCTAGGAATCCTCAAGAATCAACTCAACTAATGTAATCTTCCTTCAATGACTTGGATAAGGATAAAGAGACACCCTGTAGCCACATAAAATGAGAAAGGAGTCATGGAAAAGGAGTTTCCAGACTAAAGGGGATGTTGCTCAGATAATTATAGGGGAGGGAGGCTTGCTAGATGCTAACAACATAAATTTTCATAAAAGGACTTGACCTCTCCTTAGACCTCCAGGGTTGTTTTATATCTTCCTAAAGAGGTTTAGGGAGTTTAATTCCGTTGTGCACAGGAAAGGGTCCTTGGGAAATGAGCCCAACTGAAAAACCCACCTGAACACACAAAATTATTTTATTTTCACAATTTTTTAGGGCATCCGCAGGTTTCAATGTGGAAAGTCGTGGATGTCCACATGTTGCACTAGGAAAAACCATAGAAATGCTCTTGGGGTGTGTTTTTTAAATGATTTTTGAGAGGTCTTTTTGGGAAAAGTCAAGCAAGCATTGGGAAGGGCTGGGCCATGACACAAATTCATAGGTGTGGAATTTTGTTATATAATATGAAGATGGGTGGAAAACCCCAATAGAGAAAATAGGGCACTCAGAATATGAATAAGAGCATGCTAAGAGTGATGAATAACCATGTGAGGAGCATGGGAACGACATGAACAATGACACAGGAGATATGCCTAGCCTATCAATAACAAAAGTTCAATAGATAGTCCCCACAGCAGGATCAAAACAAAAGGACAAGGGGAAGGAACCAATAAGAGGGGTGTAAAAAAAGGTTAAAGTGCACAAGGAACCCCTAGCTTATACTTTAACTGATGAAAATATGAACTACATCGGCTACCAAGTATGCAATGTTATGAAGGAAATCATGGAGGAAGAAACAAAGAAATAGGCAGAACAACAAAAAAGAGAGAAGGATGAGTTGGTAGCAGTCCAAAATCTCTTAGAGGTATCTCATATTACAAGAGAGCACATGATTGAGGGAGGATCGTCCATAATTCCAAGGAAGGAAGCAAAGAGCGCACATCCGACCTTGACACAGTTAGGCGTCAGGCACAAAACACTCCAAATTGAGATGAACACACTTGAATTTCCAACAGTCAAGTTACAAGAACACATGAACATGCTAAGACACCTGAACATAGTGGTACTGATGATGTCGATACAAAGATTACAAGACTTACAAATGGGTCTGTTGAAAGAGATTAAGAGCAAAGGAGATGAAGCACACCCGGAGCTGATGAAAATGATGGACGAAAGATCCTAGTTACAACAACAATATGACACTGTGCTATAGAAAAAGAAGGAAGATGAAGGCTAAGTGGAAGAAGTAATGCAATACAATAACAAGGATGAAGAAAGAGTAAGAAAATCCCTCAAGGAAAAGGACGAAGCTGAAATTATGGCACAAAAAACACAAGCAGTCGTCCATAAATTATACAAGGCAATTTCAAAAGTCTTGATATAGTAGTAGAAGCTACTATGGAGGAACAAGTATTTAAAATCGGAAAAGTCATCAAAGGTTTCCTATCATAGATAGAGGACCCACAATTGTGTAGTGCATTAGGCACACCACCATAATTCAAAGCAAGAAGAGAGAGAATGGTGATGAGAGCATTCGTTGACATTAATAAGATAGAAGAAGAGCACACCAAAATCTACGGGGAGAGCACATAGATATGGATAGACTCAGTGGAATATCTAGACATGAAGGTTGTAGAGGCCAAGTTAAGAGAAGCACAATAAAATTCCTAGCAAGCTTCGGAGATGATCATTACACTTCCACCAGCCGAATGTATGACAACCATTTTGGCACAGAGGAAGTCATACCTGGAAGTGGAGAAAATGAGGGACCAACAGAAGATACTTCATCAATGCCTGGGACCAATGCAGGAAGAAGAAGTGAGGGTTATCAATGAACTTTCCACTGCACAGGGCAAGGTGAAGCAAGAATCCCATGAAGCAAAAGAGAAATTTACAACCTTGACTACGCAGTGGGATGAAGAGATCGTGGAAATAGAGGAAACGATAAAAAATGAAGTTGAGGTAGCTAAGGGAGCCTCCCAAAGTTTCATCGAATCATGGAGGAGAAAGAAATAGGCCTGAGTGGATTGGGATTAGCCACACGTGAGTGTTGGGGGCCTGTTGAACAAACAGTTTTGGGATACAATTTTGGTAAAAATCCTTAGTGTAGAAGAAGTACATAGAAGAAGAAGGAAAACTAGGGAGTGCATAGTTGAATCACATCCAAGAGGACAACGTGTAGAAAGAGATAAGAATAAATAAGATTAGAAAGAAGGAGAATAAAACAGAAGAAAAGAAAGGATGACAACTCAACATTCTAAATATTGAAGGATGCGCAAAAGCAGGAAGAACAACAGTCAGAGTACAAAAGCAACATGTAGATGAAAAAACAAGAGAAAGCAACCGAACAACCAGTTAACTGGAGTAGTAATGCAATGTAATAGGGTTTTTGGAGGAACACAATAGGGTTTTAAGTCCTAGTATGTATGGATAAATATGTAATAGGTCTGAAGAATAGGGGCTCTTCTTGTTGTTGTTCTTCCTGATAAGTTTGGTTCCTCACTATTGGGTTATTATTTTGTTCCATTTTGTAAGAGAGAGAATCGATGTCTGAATGTAAGAGATGATGCAGAGAGATAGAGAGGCTTTCACTGCAGAGCGGCTAGGCTAGGAGAAGAGAAAGATAACCATGATATATATTTGTAAGAACAATGCGCAAGCTTGAAGTAATTACCAAATGCATAATAAATAATTTCGTCATTGTGGACATAGCCCAAAGTTGGGTGAACCATGTTAAATGTTGTGTTACATGTATTTTGTGTGATTGTTTATGGAATCTATCTAAATGCATAGTAGAGTATGTTTGTCTTATGTGTATTCATGGTGTAATAATGTGATTGTTACAGTGATAAGTTTATGTAGTAATCTAAAATATAATGGTAATATGAATCTTAGATCCACTAAGTGATAGAATAAGATAACTTTCATAATAACACGCACACCACATATAACTAAGAATGAATGGAATAATAACCTCACATTCCCTCACTACTGCAGAAACCTAGTTCTTGCAGTCTCCATAGATACCTCGTGTGAGACTTCATTTGTGCAAGAAGGTGATGCCGAAAGAGATGGTGTATAAAGGGTTTTGTTGATCAAATATAAATTAAAATAGATTATTATTATTATTATTAACTCACAGATTAGAGTTTATTCAACATGTGTGGAGGGTAAGGTTATAAATATTTATGTAGAGTTAAATAATTGTGTAAAAGAGTGCTTAATTCTACAAATAAAATGTTGTGTTAAAGAAAGAATTTTTAGAATATTGAACATGTGAGTAAATCTTAAATTTAAATTATATTACCTACTTATTAGTCCTTGCCAAAGGCCTAGGACTATAGCGATGAGTTCATCGTTGACTTTCTATTAGTGTTACTTTTGACTTTGATTTTTTTAGCACTTGCAATGGTTAAGCATACCACAATTTGAATAATAATTTAAATTGAATTAAAATAAATAGAAAAATAACATTTTTCTGAAATATTATTGGTTCTTAACATTGAAGTCTTATTGTCGTAGTGTCGACGTGCATTTACCATTGCATTTAATGCCTTTAACACACAGATGGTCCTGTCTACCATTGCATTCAATGCATTTAACACACAGATGTGTGTGCAGTAGTTTCTACAACACACTGCACTCCTTTGGTCTCTTGACATTTAATTGCAATTAGAGAACACAATTGTTTTGACATTGACGTCCACTTGAATGTGCTTAAATATTGACATTGATGTTCAGAGTCCATCCTATTACGTAAAATAGGCATCATACGACTTCAATTGGAAGTGGGAACCCACACTTGCTAATTTACAGGCTTCTCTCCCCAGTTCTACGATTGTCTACTCAGACATTTATAACATCGCTGTGCAATCCGTTTAGAATCCATCCTATTACGATATATCAAACATTAACTAATATTATCCATCAAACTGCAAAAATATTCCAATGCTAACTAGTTCTTTATGTGATAGGACTTCAGGGGGTAACGAGAGGCTACTGTGGAACTGGACTCGTCAAAGTTGGACAACAGTGTCGTCAGGCTGCTCATTTATCTTTCCCATCCTGCCTTCACCCATACGTTATTACACAATATCCAACTCTCTCTTACTTGGCCTTCGTCCAAGATTACTCTAAATATGTCTATGGGATGTGGTTCACTTCTTAGAGCGCTTAGGCCATTGAATATAATATATTGGAAAAGAATTGATTCCATATTAGCATTATCCATTACCTTTGATCATCGATCCAGAGAAACTCCAATTAGAAGAAGTGTAGACTCTGCCGCAATAACCAACGACTTTAATGGGATGTTCATAATGATCTCCTCATACCTCTTGTTGATCTTTATGCGGGCTACGTATGCTCAGAATTGTGGGTGTTCGAGTGAACTATGTTGCAACAAATATGGTTTTTGTGGCTCCTGAAATGATTACTGTGGAGATTGTTGCAAAGAAGGGCTCTGTTCCAGCAATGGCAGTGGAAGTGATTCAGGCAATGGGCATTGATCATAAGTAAGGAATTCATTAACATAATTCTTACAGTAGTAGACAACGGGTGCGTTGGAAAGAGTTTCTACACATACGACAGCTTCATCAGTGTTGCCAATGCCTATTCTAGTTTTTCCTCCATGTCATATGTTCGATGCATTTTCATGTTATCTCTTCTATGTATTTTCATCCATGTCATTTGTTCGATGCATTTTCATGTTATCTCTTCTATGTATTTTGGCGAGGATGATTAAAGCCAATGGAGGAGAGAAGAGCATTACAGACAAAGTGCCCTCTCTATTTGTTTTTGGGGATTCGATTGTGGATGCGGTCAACAATAACTACATTCCCACATTAGTCAAACCCAACTTTCCTCCATATGGTCTATATTTCATCAAGAACATGCCCACGGGCCACTACTCTAATGGCAAACTGTCAACGAATTTCATTGGTATATCCACTAAAAACAGATGTTCCAGACTATTTTGTTATATAAAATAGCATAACCTAACTAGTACCTAATTGTAGATCATTAATCTGGTTTGCAACTGCAAGAGTGGGGCTCAAGGAGAAGCTGCCGCCATATTTAGATCCTCATCTCAATACCCACGATCTCGTAACAGGTGTTAGCTTTGCTTTTGCAGGAACTGGATATGATAACCTCACAACCGAAGCTACTGTAAGTGGTTTTTGGATATTCATGGTTTTATAACATTTCAATTTTAAAGAGATGAGTGAAGCTGAGAAGCACTGTTGAATATTGCTGTAGTCTATGATACGAATGTGGAAACAGACAAAATTCTTTAAAGATTACAGTGTGATCTTGAGAGAGCGGGTGGGAGAGGAGAAGGTATCCAGTATAATCAGAGAAGCCATATTTCTGTCGTGTGCAGGAACCAACGATTTTGTACAAAATTACTATCTTTTGCCCATCAGGAGAAAGCAGTTCAGCATTACCCAATATCAGGACTTTGTGCTGCAACTCTCCCACAGTTTCATTCAGGTAAGAAATCATTCACATGCCAAAAAATTATTGAGGTAATGCATCATTGACATATTGATCTTGTTTTCAGTAGGGGAAAAGAAAAGAGAAAAGAGATTATTCACAAGGTATTATTTGTTTATAGGTTTTGCAACTTTTTTCCTATCTATCTCACTATTTTGTATAGGTGTTGTACAGTCTAAGTTGAGAGACTAAGTGTGTCTGTGCAACCTTTTTACTATGAAAAAATTGACATACTTCTCACCTGCAGTTGCTGGTAAGGTGGTTTCTTCTTCAGGACATCTTGCATTTCTCGTCTCCCTGCTTCACCGTATCTTGAACTATACCCTTACAAGATTTTTTATAAAACATGGGGCTTAGTTGCTCATGTGCAGTGTCGATAATCGAACACCATTAGAGAAATTACACTATTACAACAATGAGTGCGTCTGTTACAAGGTGTGGAATGAATCGATTTGTTTACATTCTCTCATGATATCTTTTTTAAGATGAAACTGTTTGAAAACCAAAATGCCATCCCACCGATGCCCACCATCGAAACGCGGCCAGAGAAAACAGACATTTGGCCGTTATTATTTTTTGGAGACCTGAACATGATTATTTTATGGCCATAGCATCCAAACGTAGCAAGTGGAAAGAGACACCTCGTAACATTTCTTTAGTTTAATATTATCCATCGTTTTTGGAGGAAGACTAAAAATATTGTGGAATTATTAAATCTAGACATTTGACTTTGATTCAAGACATCCAGGTTTAGGGGCTTAAATAAATCGATGTGCGTGTAGTAAACGGATCATTAATATTTGGTTCACTTATATTTACTTGTCTAAACTGTAAAAATCCAATATGCGTATTGATTGTAAAGCTGAAAGATGCACATGGCTCACGCTATAAATTTTGTAGTGATCTCCCGTTAAAACCCATTTTGAAATCATGATCTCCCTTTAAAAACCCACAATATAAGGCTATATTATAATGTGTATCTCGATAAAGTCCTCTGCCTTACCTCGACTGGCCTGTATGGTTTTTCGTTTAAATATGTTGATACACAGGGTGAGAAAGTTCTCATTTACAATAGGTCAGTTTGAAATCTAGTACAAAAAGGTGGTAGTTTCTTTCCATGCTAAAGTACTGTTGATATACAGTGAGATAGTTCTCATTTATAGCTTTTCATTTAAACCTATTGATCCAGGTAGAGAATTTTCATTTATATTACGTCATTACATAAATGTAGTTGAGAAAGGTTGTAGTTTATTTGCATATTAAGTAGCTTACACATCTCGGGTTGGATTGTACAAGGCACTTGGTTTTCTTACTCTCTTTTATACAAAATGGTTTATTTACTCTCAATACAAAATGGGTTATGCATCATGGTTTTTTCTTTCATTTACTAATCTCCTTCCGAATTGTACAATGCATTAATTTGAATTGTACAATGCATTTTTTACTAAATGCTTCCATCTTACTTGTAAACTCACATCTTTCAGGATCTATACAACTCGGGTGGCCACAAATTTGGCATCTATGGTATGGCACCTCTGGCATGCTTGCCTGAGCTAAAAATGCTTCATGGAAAGACCAAACTAGATGGTTGTGTGGATGAATTGAACAAAGAGGCATTGGGCTATAACATGAAACTGAAAGTAGCCATCTCTAGCCTCATAAGTCAGGTTCCAGATATTAAAGTGGTATTGATATCTATGAATCCTTCTTGGATATAGTCAGAAATCCTGCCAAATATGATACGGCTTGTAATGAAAAGTCATTTTTTAATTAGTTGTAGTGCATTTTCCATTAGTTGTTGTAACCTGGTTGCTGTAATGGCTTTGTTGTAGGGTTTGAGAAATCCAACAGAGGCTGCTGTGGAATAGGATTAATAGAGGTGGGAGTGACTTGCAATTCCAATACTTCATTTGTTTGTCCAGATGCGTCAAAGTACGTCTTCTGGGATGTCGTCCACTCTACAGAGAAAACGTATCACCTCACTACCAAAATAGTTTTGGACAAACATATCTCGCAACTACTGCAATGAAATTTTAACTTATTTGGTGATTTGGATCTAAAGATGCCAATTTGAAAAGATGTTATCAACTGTTCCAAATCTTTGCTTAGATTTCGTGTAGATCTATTCCTTTAATGTTGCTCAGATTTTGTGCAGATCTATTTATGAAATGTTAATGCTGGATTGAAACCCTATTTTTTATGGTTTTGAGATCTTTGCTTATATTTATTGCAGATATATTTATTTAATTTAGCATGTTAAAATAGCTTTTTGATCTAAACGTGATTTCCATGGTTTCAAATCTTTGATCAAATTTATTGCATATCTATTTATTTAATTTAGCAAATAGCTTTTCAATTATATTTTAATATAATATATGAAAACATTGCAACAATAAGATTAAGAATAAATTATTTTATTTTAAAAAAATTATAATCATTTTCATAGCTCATATTCACAACCATATCTATTGGTTTAATTTAACCTGTTAAAATGTTTTTTTTTTTTTTAATTTATATTTAATTATATTTTAATATAATATATCAAAACATTGAAGAAAATAAGTAATATGAAAACAAAATCCATTTAAAAAAATCATAATCATTTTCAAATATTTTTATAGGATAATTATATGAAATAGGTTATTAATGATTTTATTTTTACATTGATTTATATACACAATTTAAAAATTTATTTATTTATTTTATTATACACTTAAAAAAATTAATTAAGTTACTTAGAAATAAAATTGTTCTTTAGTTCATTTCATTTTGATTTCAACATTTATTATTTTAAATTTTTAAAAAGTGATATAATTGAATATTTTTATATAATAATTATATGAAATAGGTTATTAATGATTTTATTTTTACAATATACATAATTTAGTTAATGATTTTATTTTATTATACATTTTCTTAAATTAAATTAAATTATTTAGAAATAAAATTATTCCTCGTTAATTTCACTTTGATTTTAACATTCATTATTATTTTTTTTTTTTAAATAAATTTAAAGTTTAATAATTTTTTTTAATTATACATTTTAATTAAAAAATATTTGAGACTAACCCAATCCAAATCATTGATTTTGGGAAAAGCACGTGTTTATGAAAGCAACAAAAAAGACAAAGACTCCAATTAGGATTGGGTTGAAAACTATTAAAAACAAGTTAAATTAATTTATTTATTTTCATAAAAAAATAAAAACAATTCAATGTTTATAAGGTTGGCTATTACTAATCAAGAAATTAATAAATGGCAATCCAAGTCATTTTGAAATAATTAAGTTAAATAATAAAAACAACTCAATGGTATGGTTTGCTATTACTAATTAAAAAATTAAACAATTAAGTTAAGTATTTTACACGAGTAACATGGAAAAACTTATTTGATACTTATTTTGTTTGGATGCATTTTATTTGAAATCCATTTTGTCTAAAGATTAACAAAACTACATCAAATATCAAGTACCAAGTGCACACACAAAACAATCATTAAGTGCATACATAAAACAATCTAGATGACAAATGACTCTATACCATGTGCACATAGAGATACTTCTATCAATGCCAACATAGATACTTGAAAAGGAGATGATTTCATGTCCTCTTTTAAAGCTCCAAAAATAAATGGGGTGAACCAAGTTGAGATATTCAATTCTTTTAATATATATGAAAAACATTTTGGTTTCCATAAAAAAACTTATGAATTATTTTAACCGGTTCACGTTTCACTATTCTTATTCTTCAAAGATTAAGTTCACTTTTTCAACTTAAGTTCAGTTTTTCAAATATTGAGGAGACAAATATCTAGGATACCGGGTCAATAAGAGGCACCAAACTACACAATGCAAATAAAAGAAGGAATGAAACCATGAGGCCTTGTCCTCTCACATCCCTCTTGGTTTCACTCTCACCTTATTGTTTAAGTGAAGTGCCACATTGAACAACAAACATGATATATTCACATACTACAAGAATTCTACTAATCTAAATCACTTTTCATGGACAATCGAACTCCTGATAGAGTTAAAAAAAAGAAAAGAAAGAACAAAGTACTATTTGATATAAACAACTACTCAAAGGATGGTGATGTTTTATGGAGGTTTTATACTTTAAAATTGTCATAAAGTTTAGTAGTTTAAAGCATTGGAGCATTACTATTGAATGTTTATAGGGAAGACGAATGTGTTAAAAGCTTGTTGAATGTTTTTTTTGTTTGAGATGGGGCAACTCAATGTTTGGATATAACAAGAAGAACCTAGTTCCTGTGAGTGCGAGGAACACTTTTTATTTTTATTTTTGTGCAATGTGGCCTATCGATCTCATATGACCCCATATTTTCCAACCTCTATCAACTAATCACAACAATATCCAAATATCAATTTCCTTCTAATCCATTAGTCCTCAATTGATTTTATTTATATATCACCACCTCTCCATTGCGTACGCCCACCAACTATCCATTAACAATTAATCAATTGAAACCTCTTTTGATTGGTACCAAACATGTGACTAATGTCCACATACAATTGAATAAGAAATAGATGGAACCTATTAAAGAGTTTCTATATTGGCTACTCATAAACTATCCAAAAAAACACACCTCCTTTCTTTGGGCAATATAACCACTCACATTCACTTCCGCGTGCCCTTTCCCCCGCTTCACGGGTATGCTAATTAATTAGAGAGTATGGCAAAGGCAATGAAAGAATATTTTATTTATGAAGAATAAATTTGGCATATCAACATTATAAATCAATTATTAGTTCCTACCTTTAAATTAAATTATGAAACATAAAAATAATTTAAACAAATAAAAATATTAAACAATAATTATTAATCCTCCATTCTCCACTTGTACTTTTATTGATTTCCTTTTATTGATTCACTGATTATCTGTAATTAATCAAGACAATCCATGTAATCAAGACAATCTAGAGGATGATCAATTAAAGTTTGAGTTATGTCTAGTTAGTACTATTTAACACTGGCAATGTATCTAGGTTTATGAGGATTTAGTTCCATTCAACTTATGGTTCATTATACATTTTGAATAACAAACAACCCTTAATTATTATCTTTTGACCAAAAACTATTCATTACTTGTGCATTTAATTATATTAAGTTTCATTGTTCAACATGTATTTCCCAACTAACTCTACAGGGACTGTGTTGCCATGCAACCCTTATTATATTTGGACTTTGTTACACATTGATTATAGTGAACGTGGAAATTTTTTTTTAGTAAAACATTTAGGTAGAATTAAATAATTGTGTAAAAAAATGCTTAATTCTACAAATAAAAAGAAAAAAGTTTTAGAGTTAAATAATTGTGTAAAAGAATGCTTAATTCTACAAATAAAAAGAAAAAAGTTTTAGAGTATTAAATAAATCTTAAATTTGGACTTTGTTACAAACATTGATTATGCTGACCCAAAACCAGTGAACAAAATGGGGTGCATGAACAATTTCCCAAAAAGAGGAATGATCTTCTGATAGGGCGATTAATTCTCTCTCATTATCATCATTATCACTCATAGGGTTCTCCCTCATTATCATAGTGAGTAGGGTTCTGGATTAATCCCAAACGTATGTTATCCGTGAGAGCAAAGAAAAGTCCCTTTGGCTGTCAATTTGTTTTAAACCTGAGGTGAAGGGTTTACTTATTTTTTTTTTAAATTTACATATTTTATATTTGAAAAAACATCGAGCAATGGAGTCAAATTTTGTTTCATGACATCGAGCAATGGAGTCAAATTTTGTTTCATGATTTGCAAAATATGATATGTTTAATTAAATTAATTAATTAATTATAATAATATTTTAATATTATGGGATTATCATGTAATGTGAGTCTTCAATATGTTTGTTTGTTGTTATTGATGATGTTTTAAATATTATATTTAATATTTTCATATTCAAAATTAATGTTTTTTTATGTTAATTAGAATTATAATAATATGTAATTATATTTTTATTTTACATATTATAAAATTTATATATTAGAGTAATAATATTTTTTTAATTTATATATTTAAATAATAATATTTTTATATAGTTATATTTATAAAAAAGATTATTTTTATATTATATTATATAATTTATATATTAGTTATAACTTATGAATGATATATTTTTTTTAATAGATTTGATCCCTTTTAATTTAGAATTACATGTGAGTAATATAATGTTCTTAGAGTTTTTATCTCTCCTAACTCAATGTTAAGATAAATATTAAGTGGTGTTACTTGTTTAAAACATAAAAGTAGTCACTAAATTTTATTAAATTTTATTTTATTGTTATTACTAATATAATTAAGATATGTTATTTTTGATAGACCTAATTAAATAAAAAAAATTAATATTAATATCAATTTAATATTATATTTTATAATATTAATTTAATAAAAGAAATTAATTTAAATTATTAAAAATTATATTTTATTATTAAAATAGTACGATTAAAATTTAAAATTAATACTATCATTTTTATAATATTAATTTAATAAAAAAATTAAGGTATTAAAAATTTATTACATTGTAATATTAAAATTATACTATCACATTATAATAATTATAATAGTGTATTACACTATATTTTACATATTAATAATAATAACATTTTATTGTACTCTATTATAATAAAATAACATTATTACACTATCATACAACATAATAATATTTTTAGTAAAATATTATAATTTTCAAAATAAATATAATAGATATGTTACATTTAAAAAGATTATCCCAAGTTTAATGTATGGAAAAATTATTATGGAATAAGATATACTATATTTAATAAATTTAATTAAATAAAATGATTAAATCATTATTAATAAAAAATTAAAATAATTTTATAACTTGTTAAGTATATAGAAATTTAAAGAAACATAGATTTTATAGTATTAATATTGAATAGACTAATTAATTATTGCATAAATTTTATAATGTATAAAATAAAGTAATTTTTTAATATATATATATATATATATATATATAAAATCTTTTAATAACACAACAACAATAAAATTTAAGAATACTTAAATTTAAATATTTGATTTTTTTTTAAAATTTTTAATATATTTAAATATATAATAATTAAACTTCAAATGATTTTTATGATATTGAATTAAAATTTTAATTTACTTCGGATTCAATTAAACTATAATAAAGTTTTCATTTACCTCCAATCCAATAAATTATGATAAAGTTTTAATTTAGATTACATTGTAGGGAAATTTCCTTCCATGTAATATATGATGTTAATTCAAAATTTGTATCTTTGTTATAAATGAAAATGTTCATTAGATTTTTTCTCAAAAAACTTCGCCAAAGCATCCATTTCACATTGTGTCAAAGTTGCATTGTGATAAACATAATCTAATATTGCAATCTAATGAAACCCAACGTTGCAATGTGATAACATTACTCGACATCATATCCCAACATGGAATGTGAACAAAACCTTTCACCAACATCACAAAGAGATGCAATCCTACATAATCCAATGTCACAATGTTGTGGACATACCCTGCTACTGCAATATGACAATTATACCCTATTCTTTTAATTTGGTGTTAGCCATGGTTATGTTGATATAATTCTTGCAACATATCCCAACCCTTCATCTACGTCACAATGCAATATAACCATTGGGAAACATATCAACTCTTTATAATCCAACCTAATTGAATATCATAATGAAACATCAACATTCTCGAACATCTCACTTAAACATAACTCATAAGGAATTTCTCTATTTGAGATAACCATAAATAAACTGTAATATCCCGCTCTGGCGCACTGAGAACACTTATTCTTTGAGGACACTTGCTCGCAAGTGATCTGGACTTTTATGATGATAAAAAATTTATCCTTGATGATGATGCGTTATGATAAATGACATGATGTTTTACTTCTTTGACATAGACAGGTGCTATTGACTCAGTTTTATTGAGTGTGCAGGGTTTTGGACCTTGAGGATGAAGAGGCATCGGTGGAACCGCTTGGACTCTGGATTGAGTCAGGGAGTGTGCTATTTGGGTTGATTTATTTATTGTGATATTTCATTGATTTGATGATATGATGTTGACATGTTCTGACATGATTGTTGATGATGCAGGCTGACGATAGCTTGCCGACCAGACTCACATATGGAGTAAAGAGGCCACACACGATTTCCAGAGAGGTTGAGGGAGAGGTGTGGACAACAGCCATGCCACAGCCTACTAGCACTCCCGCCGTGACTCGAACTGTAGGTTAACAATTACCTAGTTCGAGAGGATCCACGATGTCCTGAGGGCTGACTGCGACAGTTACTCACGATGATTCTAAGGGGCGCGCAATAAGGCGGGGGCCTTATTCCTTAGAGCCCTTAGTCTCCCACAAGTTCACTTGGTGGAGTGTTGACTCCAGTGGTTATAGATGTCTACCAATTAGTCAAGTTGGCGAGTGACACCCTTGGAGCACGTGGTGCATCCTGAAGGGCACGTCGCGCAAAAGAAACACAAGAAGTGAGTGGCACACTTGGAGCACGTGGTGCATCCTGAAGGGCACATCGCGCAAAAGAAACACAAGAAGTGAGTGGCACCCTTGGAGCACATGGTGCATCCTGAAGGGCACATCGCACAAAAGAAACGAACGAGGCGAGTGGTACCCTTGGACCACGTAGTGCGTCCTGAAGGGCACGTCACGCTTATGATGATGAAGAAACAAACCTAGATGGACCTAAGACTTTAACGCCTTAAGAAATCCTTAAACAACTTCCCTAACCAAGTGTCGCCCAGTTCATAATCTAAGTCATAAGTCTAAAAATTTCTGTAGGGTAAAAATTTAGTATAACCTTAAGAAAAGACCCTAAGAATAAAAATAAAAATTTAAACAAAAACCCACTTCAGTAATAGTTTAGTCTTCATAAAATTCTTGGGGTAAATGAAGAGAGTAAGAATTTAATTAAACTAAGGGATTTAAAAATTTGCAAAGAAGAAATTATTTCTTAACTTATGAAAGTACAAAAGATATTAAATAAATAATAAAAAGAAAAGATTTAATAACGCAACTGCCATTTTGGGCTTTAATAAAAAGGGGAAAGAAGGGAATAATAAGAATTAGGAAACTAAGTAATGGAGGAAACTTAATAAAGGAAAGATGAGAACTTATGGTAAAAAGCATGGTCAACATACTAAGGAATCTGCAATTAAGAACCTGCTAATCTGAGTTAATTTAGTAACATCTTTGTTTAGGAAAGTGTTTAAAACATGTAAGGGGATTTAGGAACACCTAGGAGTAAATTTAGGAGTGAATCTAGGTGGGTGAGGGATTTGAGATGATTAATAAATTTAAAGAAAATATTTATTGGAGAAAAGAGGGGAATGGACAACACTTGCGTGATGGAGAATAATTAGAATATTTTATTGAAACTTAATTTAAAATGTGAATTAGGAAAGTTGGTGGGTCTCAAAACTCTATAAAAGAAAAGGGAGATGAGGAAGAAAGGGATCGGCTATTAGCGTAACGTTACACTGCCGGATTAGTGACTTGACTGATTGCTTGTGAGGAGTTGGGATTTTCTCAGCTTGAATAGGAGTGGTAGCTCGGCCTTGCGAGGCGAGCTGGGAAGCTAGACTTACCATCTGTATTTTGTGTGGCCCCTTTGCGGCTCGGGGGGCTAAGGGGGAAGCAGAGTGCCCCTAGTAATTGGCTGGGAGGTACCGGTGTAGTCACTATGGTTGGCAAGCGGGAGCAGGAGCGGGACAGAGCGCGGGGTCATCATTTTCGACTGGAGTTAACGCAACGGTATGATTTTTAATTTGGTAGAATAGAATGCATGATGACTTATGCTGGTATCAGATTACTGGTTGTAAATGTACTTAATGAATGTATAGTTAATTACTTAGTGATTATAATTGTAGTTGTTGTTTTCACTTGAACTTCTCATGAGACATGTATTATTGTTGCAATTATGTACAGTTTTATATTCTGTATATTTCTGGGTATGAATTACGTTTGGAAGCTATTGAAGAACCTCCTGAAAATATGTTATACATTAACAACAACATAAATCCGCTGCCTTCTTCCTGCATCACCGTTTCCATGTGCCACCTTGACCAAGCTATCAATAAGTGATGGTCATCTTTAGCCTTCGATTCTGTTTTTTTTTTTTTTTTCCAACATCCTACCCTGCAATCTTCCTCAATGAGCTTTTCTTAGTGATAATGAACACCTAGAAATTCTGGCTTCAAATTATACTTCGTACCATCTTATATGCCTTCTGGACTTTTTCTTATTGAGTAAATGTTGTACCAGGGAGCAGGTCATGTCCTTCCCTTGTACACAACCCATTGTTCTTCTACTTCAACCTGGTTATCCTGAGTCTTAGTGACCCAAACTATATATATATATATATATATATATATATATATTTCTTGGGAGTAGGTTGGTGAAAAGAAAAATTGCCTTAACAGAGCCACAGCACTAGGTGAAGCCGATATCCTTTCAGTCTTCAAGTAATGCCTTGAGACTTGTCCTTACTACCTCAAACTTCTCAGAGACCATTGTTGAAATATTGTTGGTTCATCTAAGTCTTCTTTCCAATCCTAAAACTGTGGCCAGTAGACGTGGATGCGCGCATTGAGAGCAACAGATCCACGGTATATGCTTGAACAACTGAGCCGCTTCCTTCCTTGCCGGTGCTTCCCTGCACAACACTCCCACCCCATCCTGAAATAGCTGTCGATTGTGTGAGGTATAGAACACCCTGGACTGGCGTCGATACTGAGACTGGACCTGCGGCTGGAAAAATTCGTGGTGTAGTTGGACTGCGTTAATGGATTCTGATTCCTGAGTGACTGGGTATGGACAGTCAATGTTCAAGACCTGGCGTTCTACTTTTAAATTGCTAAATCCAGGGATGGTACCCTGTGAGAAATTCATGCTGCGCAGGGATCTCTCGTGCACTGTTAAAAAAAAAAATCGTAGTTGAATATTTTCCATCGGAGGCGTGTTAATTTTTAATGACTGCTTGAGTGATGGATCTTCAGATCTTGTTAGTGTTCTACCTACACCGTTCAGGGGGAGTAACTGCTACGTGTTTCTTTACTCTCACTCTTTTAAAACTTTAAACGAACCGATGGCCGTATGGTCAGGATGAACCAAATGGTAACCCTGTCTGGTTATTTAATTTGCTGATTTATCAGTTTATTTTAATGCTGGCAGCGACCTTCAATTACTGATTAATTATCAGTTTATTTTAATTATCAGTTTATTTTAATGCTAGCAGCGACCTTCAATTACTGATTAATTATCAGTTTATTTTAATTATCGGTTTATTTTAATGCTGTCAGCGACCTTCAATTACTGATTAATTATTAGTTTATTTTAATGCTGGCAGTGACCTTCAATTTATTTTAATTCTTAGTTTTCTTGGGAGTGCAACCTGAGTAGACCGCCCCTTTTTGCACAGACCATGTGGATTCCCTCGTGGGCTCTCCTTCCCCAAGTTTCCCTTTGATTCCAATCTTTGTGATTCCTCATCGATTGTTTTAATTTGCAATGATTTTGTTTTGAAAAGTCATTTTTAGTTAAAGTACAATACTAATTTATCATATGGTGAACATAATATGATCCTCAGGTGTAGTTAAACGACTATGATTCCAGTGGAAATAAAGGACTTGATTTGCAATAAAAAGGAATTTATGCTACCATCCAGTTTACAATATGTTCCCATTGATTTTAATTTTTATGGAAAACCTCGACTATTTTATCCAATGTTCTGTAATGAAAAGCCTTTATTTAGTTCAATTTACATTGTTATGAAATTCACTACAATCCGATTACAATATGTATTCCTTTGATTTTAAATTATTATGTTAAAACATCGACTATTTTATTTCCAATGTTCGGTAATGAAAAGCCTTTATTTAGTTCAATTTACACTATTATGAAATTCACTACAACCCAATTTACAATATGTATTCCATTTGATTTTAAATTATTATGTTAAACATCGAGTTTTATTTATTTACAATGTTTTGTAAGGAAAAACCATTCTTAGTTTAAATTACAATACTATTCTATTTATAAAGGTAAGTACATGGTTATTTATGGTTAGGTTTTTGGTAGTTTTGTAGTTATTAATATCAAACAAAAGGTAAGGTCATCATTATTTTAAATTGCAATGATATTGTGATGGAGAAGGCGATGATATGGTTATGTATGGTGAGGTTATGGTAATTTCATTATGATTCGGTAACAGGGATTTACAGTTAATTAATGTACATTATTTAAGACTGGGTTGGTAACTCGTCGCTTAATGAAAACAAATGGAGTAATAGGTCTATGATTAAGGTCATTGAGTCTCAATAGTGGTTGGTCAATGTAGGAGTCCTTCTGACTTGCGTCTCCCATAGAGGTTGTGGTTGTCCTTGATTTTGTGGTACTTGGTTGTCTTGCATTCTGTGGTCTGCTTGTGTCAGGCGGGATGTAGACACCTCCATGTTCCTCAGAATAGTCTCCAGCCCTGAGACCTTAAATGGTTAAAATCGATGGGAAACTGGGCTTGAGCATTGCTTATGTGTCTTGGAGGTCCTAACCTTTGCAGGGTAGGAAGGGCGGGTAGTCAGTCTTATTTCTGAGTGATCGTTGTTAATGCATGCAGTTGCCTGTTGTACATCATATGTCGTCTTGTTGTGTTCATCTTTCTTGCATCTTGTTCATCATCGGGTTACTATTTTCTTCCTGAGCAGTCAGCCAGGAGCCTATCTGACCTTCTCTCTCTTCGAAGCAAAGAACTAAGATTAAACGCCTTGCTTTCTTGTGCAAAAATAGTAAAATGAATTCTTCCATCTGTGTTCGTACTGAACATAACACAATATGTCGTTTAATGCTTGCAGTTACTTGTTGTGCACCTTATGTATTCTTGTTGTGATCATCATTGTTGTGTCTTGTTAGTCGTCGGGTGGCGACGTAGAGTCAAGTGTGTCTGTATCCTTTTTTACACGTGCGCACACACCTTAAAAGAAAAAAAAAAATTGTACCTGTTATCAGAGTTGTTGTTGTAATGAGAAGGATGCTTCATATGGTATCAGAGATGGTTTGAACCGCGGCTTGGGATTCTCTACGGCTTTCATTGACATGATTAGATTTGATTATACCGTTTTTGATCGAGTTGATTGCATGTGTGCAAGTAATCATGGTTAGAGGATGTCGCGGAGGGAGATGACTAGGTGCTAGGGGAGGAGGCGTGACGCCTCCAGTAGCATCCACGCCTGAGGGGTCTAACCCCCAAGGAGGCGAGTAGGTTCTCAGATAGGAGCAGATAGCAGTTGGTGATGTCATGGGGATGATGAGATCTTTTAAGCGCATGTTCGAGGTACTTATCAGTCGATTGGACAGAGACGAGGCCAGGGTCCCGACACCCGCTGAGGTTCCGCTGTGCGCACTAGCCGTTACATGTAGCATTCATTGTGAACTCGAGAAGGTTAAATTTCTCGAGTTCTTTGGTTCCTCGGATGGCACCGCCACTGAGGCTTGGAGAATATGGATATGTGCTTCACACTTCATGATTATACCTCCAACATGAAGGTCTGCATGGCGGTCTTTCAACTGAAGGGGAGTGCTCTTCTATGGTGGAAGACGCTCTTGCCGCAGCTGAACATGGTCGTTGAAGACATGTCATGGGAACTGTTCGAGGAACGGTTCTGAGAGAGGTACCTTTCAGATGAATTCATCGAGCGTCAACTCAATGAGTTCAACGCTTTATGACAGGGAGGTTGTACGGTGCCCGAGTACGAGGGACGTTTTATGGAGCTACTCCGGTATGCCCCACACCTTAACACTGAGAAGCTCAAGGTCAACCGGTTCGTGTTTGGCCTTAACGACATCCTATGTGCAAAGGTTTGGATCTTGATGCCTCAAACCTTGCACGATGCTCTCCAAAAGGCCCTCAAAGAAGAGGAGGAGCTTATCAGTGGGGGTCAGACCAGGACTCCAGCGAGACCAACAGGGCAGGGTTCATTTGGTACATCGCAGCATCAAACACCAGCGAGACTTACACCGGGATATTGTGGCTTCCAGAGAGGATCCACTCTCACTACACCCCGACGGCCGCCGCCTCAGCAGCGAACGCCTTATCGAGGACCACAACATCAACAACAGCTTTGCCTGCAACAACAACAGTTTAGGCCTGTTCAGCAGGACAGACCTGGGTTCTAGGCCGGTGGGCCGTCATCTTCTACTTCGGGTACCAAGACTACTGGGCCGAAGAAGGGGTGTTGGATGTGTGGGGAGACACACTACTAGCGCGACTGTCCTGTGGAGAGGACTAGAGTGTCCGGATCAGCCGGACACACTACCATGGGAGATATGGGCAAGGCCCATCAGATTCATGTGGCAGTGAATAACCGCCAGGCAGAGCACCAGTCGACTGTGCTCAAGACGACAGGTACTGTCGCTGACCAGACCCTTAGTATTTTGATAGACCCAGGTGCTACTGAGAGTTTCATTTTTGGTGCAGCGCTAGAAAGGATTAAGGTAAAGGCAATCGAACAGGATGAGTTTAGCTTCATAGAGATGGCTTCAGGAGCCAAACAGAAGGTTGGAGGAAAGGTTAAGGGCTTTGCCCTTAACCTGGGAGATTTTTTCACGAGGGTCAACTTGTACGTCACGATCTTAGGATCTTATGACGTCGTGATTGGTATGGATTGGTTGGAATCGCATGAGGCGATACTCAACTGTAAGATGAAATGGTTGATCTTGGTTGATGACGAAGGACAAAGACGTGTGATTGTAGGACAGAACTAGGGAGTTTCCCTGAGGTTCGTCTCTTCCTTACAGTTATGAAAGAGTATGCGCAAGAGGTGCAAGCTTTATGCGATCCTCGCGCTAAACAAAAAGGGAGTAGCGGAAGGTCTAGAACACCTTCCAGTGGTGAAGGAATTTGTGGACGTATTTCCAGAGGAGTTTCCTGGGATGCCGCCGGAAAGGGAATTGGAGTTTACCATAGACCTAAAACTGGGGACCGAACCGATAGCAAGAACACCTTATTGGATGTCGACCCCAGAGTTGCAAGAGCTGAAAATGAAACTGAAGGAGTTGTTGGACCTGGGACTGATATGCCCTAGTGTGTCACCGTGGGGTGCACTAGTTATTTTCATACGAAAGAAGGACGGATCATGGAGGCTTTGCATTGACTACCGTCAACTGAACAAGGCTACGATCAAGAATCAGTATCCCTTACCAAGAATTGATGATCTGTTCGATCAAATGAAGGGTGCGACGGTGTTCTCCAAGATCGATTTGCGATCAGGGTATCACCAGTTGCGGACCAAGGAGGATGACGTCCCTAAGACTGCCTTTAAGACTAGATTTGGACATTACGCATTTACTATTTTACCATTTGGACTGACAAACGCCCTAGGGGTATTCATGAGTTTGATGAACGGGGTGTTCCGCGAGTACTTCGACAAGTTTTTCCAAGTATTCATTGACGATATCTTGATCTACTCTCGGACGACGGAGGAGCATGACGAGCACTTGCGCTTGGTACTACAGTGCCTACGAGAGCACAAATTGTATGGGAAGTTGTCCAAATGCTCTTTTTATCAATCAAGGATTCACTACTTAGGGCATGTCATCTCCGGCGAAGGTATCGCCGTGGATCCAGCCAAGGTTGAGGCTATTATGGAATGGCCTGCACCGACGAATGTCATAGAAGTGCATAGTTTTATGGGTTTAGAAGGATACTATCGATGGTTTGTCGAGGGATTTTCGAAGATAGAAAATCCGATCACAGAATTGCAGAAGAAAAACAAGAAGTTTGTTTGGACCGAGAAATGCGCGGAATCATTTCGAAGGCTTAAAGAGTTGTTGACCACAACACCGATACTAAGGGTCCCTGACATGGACACAGACTTCTTGGTATGCACTGACGCATCCAAGGAAGGTTTAGGCAGAGTCTTGATGCAAGACGGACGAGTCATTGCTTACATTTCGAGGAAACTAAGAAGGCACGAGGAGAACTACACGACGCATGATTTGGATTTATTAGCCATTGTATATGCCTTGAAGGTTTGGAGACACTAACTTGTTGGATGAAAATTTGAATTAAAGACTGGTCATTGTGGGCTACAACAAATTTTCACGCAAAGCGACTTGAACACACGACAACGACGTTGGTCGGAATTGCTTAGCGAGTATGACTTCGAGATTACTTACATAAAGGGAACAATGAACAGAGTGGCTGATGGTTTGAGTCGGAGACCACGCATCTTTTCGGTGTTGCCTCTTCAGACAAATCTACATGAGAATATTCTCACTTTACAGCGTGACAATGACTGGTACAAAGAAGTCGAGGATTTTATTGGACAAAACACAATGATGGTACCATGATATGAGCGATATTCATTTGATAGTGATGGGTTATTGCGGTTTAGAAGCTGGATTTACGTACCGCCAAACGACGAGTTGAGGATGTTGATCCTTAGAGAGGCTCATAGAGAAGTTTACATGGCTCACCCGAGAGTCACGAAGATGAGGGCAGATCTTAAACCCTTATTCTTCTGGAAGGGAATGAAGGCCGATATAGTCAACTTTGTGGCTAGATGTCTAGAGTGTCAGCAGGTAAAAGCTGAACATAGACACTCGACAGGATTACTTCAACCACATGCCATTCCAGAATCGAAATGGGAAGTTATTTCGATGGATTTTATTGTTGGATTGCCACTGATGGCAAGGAGAAACGACTCGATTTTTGTAGTAGTAGACACTCTGACGAAGAGTGCTCACTTTATTCCTGTGCATATGACGTATCAGGCACCTGACATAGCGAGAGTTTTCATCAGTGAGATTGTGAGGCTGCATGGCGTGCCTAAGAAGATTATATCCGATCAAGGATCGATGTTTGCTGGATGATTTTGGACAAGTTTCCAAGAGGCCTTGGGAACCCAACTTAACTTTAGTACTTCTTATCACCCAAAGATGGACGGACAGACAGAACGAACGAACCAAACCTTGGAAGACATGTTGCGCATGTACGTGATGGACCAACAAAAGCATTCGGAGGAATTCTTGCCTCTAGTAGAGTTCGCTTACAACAACAGTTACTAGAGCACCATTAAGATGGTTCCCTTTGAGTTTCTTTATGGGTGACCATGTCGGGCGCCCTTGAGTTGGGATTGGCTTGAGGATAGGGTCCTGGTGGGACCAGAAGCGATCAAAGAAATGGAAGAGAAAATGCAAACCATAAGACAAAGGATTAAAGAAGCACAGGATAGACAGAAGAGTTATGTCGATGTGCATCGAGTCGACCGTAGTTACGAGGTCGTTGATCGAGTCTTCATGCGGGTTAAACCGCATAAGAGTTCGATCAAGTTTGGAAAGGGAGCTAAAATCTCTCCTAGGTTCATGGGACCTTTCGAGATTGTGGAGAGAAAGGGGCCCGTGGCCTATCGACTAGCCTTGCCTGATTCTTTGAGGCACATTCACGATGTTTTTTATGTATCTGTTCTGAGACATTATATTAGTGATCCTGCACATGTGATTGACATGAGTTCCTTTCAGGTGTCGGACGAGGGAGCTCTCACGGCTGAGCCAGTCCGCATTTTAGATCATCGCATTCGACAGTTACGATGTCGAACGGTAGATCAGGTCAAGGTCCAGTGGGACCATTATAGTCCGCAGTCGACGACCTGGGAGGATGCATATGATATGCGCCAGCAGTTTCCATTTTTGTTTGATAGATAGACTTATGGTACTATGACACATTTATTTCGGCATTTATACTGAGAAAATTCGGGATGAAGTTTAGACCAAGAGGGGGTGTATGTAACACCCCTCTCTGGCACACTGAGAAAACTTATTCTTTGAGGACACCTGCTAGCAAGTGATCTGGACTTTTATGATGATAAAACATTTATCCTTGATGATGATGCGTTATGATAGATGACATGATGTTTTACTTCTTTGACATAGACAGGTGCCATTGACTCAGTTTTATTGAGTGTGCAGGGTTTTGGACCTTGAGGATGCAGAGACATCGGTGGAACCCCTTGGACTCCGGATTGAGTCAGGGAGTGTGCTATTTGGGTTGATTTATTTACTGTGATATTTCATTGATTTGATGATATGATGTTGACATGTTCTGACATGATTGTTGATGATGCAGGCTGACGATAGCTTGCCGACCAGACTCACATATGGAGTAAATGGGCCACACACGATTTCCAGAGAGGTTGAGGGAGAGGTGTGGACAACAGCCCTGCCATAGCCTACTAGCACTCGCGTCGTGGCTCGAACTATAGGTTAACGATTACCTAGTTCGAGAGGATCCACGATGTCATGAGGGCTGACTGCGACAGTCACTCACAATGATTCTAAGGGGTTTGCAATAAGGCGGGGGCCTTATTCCTTAGATCCCTTATTCTCCCACAAGTTTACCTGGCGGAGTGTTGACTCCAGGGGTTATAGATGTCTACCAATCAGTCAAGTTGACGAGTGGCACCCTTGGAGCACGTGGTGCATCCTGAAGGGCACGTCGCGCAAAAGAAACACAAGAAGCGAGTGGCACCCTTGGAGCACGTGGTGCATCTTGAAGGGCACGTCACGCAAAAGAAACACAAGAAGCGAGTGGCACCCTTGGAGCACGTGGTGCATCCTGAAGGGCACGTCGCGCAAAAGAAACGAACAAGGCGAGTGGCACCCTTGGAGCACGTAGTGCGTCCTGAAGGGCACGTCGCGCTGATGATGATGAAGAAACAAACCTATATGGCCCTAAGACTTTAACGTCTTAAGAAATCCTTAAACAACTTCCCTAACCAAGTGTCGCCCAGTTCAGAATCTAAGTCATAAGTCTAAAAATTTCTCAAGGGTAAAAATTTAGTCTAACCTTAAGAAAAGACCCTAAGAATAAAAATAAAAATTTAAACAAAAACCCACTTCAGTAATAGTTTAGTCTTCATAAAATTCTTGAGGTAAATGAAGAGAGTAAAAATTTAATTAAACTAAGGGATTTAAAAATTTGCAAAGAAGAAATTATTTCTTAACTTATGAAGGTACAAAAGATATTAAATAAATAATAAAAAGAAAAGATTTAATAACGCAACTGCCATTTTGGGCTTTAATAAAAAGGGGAAAGAAGGGAATAATAAGAATTAGGACACTAAGTAATGGATGAAACTTAATAAAGGAAAGATGAGAACTTATGGTAAAAAGCAAGGTCAACATAGTAAGGAATCTGTAATTAAGAACCTGCTAATATGAGCTAATTTAGTAACATCTTTGTTTAGGAAAGTGTTTAAAACATGTAAGGGGATCTAGGAACACCTAGGAGTAAATTTAGGAGTGACTCTAGGTGGGTGAGGGATTTGAGACGATTAATAAATTTAAAGAAAATATTTATTAGAGAAAAGAGGGGGATCGACGACACTTGTGCGATAGAGAATAATTAGAATATTTTATTGAAACTTAATTTATTATGTGAACTAGGAAAGTTGGTGGGTCTCAAAACTCTATAAAATAAAAGGGAGATGAGGAAGAAAGGGATCGGCTGTTAGCATAACGTTACGCTGTCGGATTAGTGACTTGACTGATTGTTTGTGAGGAGTTGGGATTTTCTCAGCTCGAATAGGAGTGGTAGCTTGGCCTTGCGAGGCGAGCTGGGAAGCTAGACTTACCATATGGATTTTGTGTGGACCCTTTGCGGCTTGGGGGGCTAAGGGGGAAGAAGAGTACCCCTAGAGATTGGCTGGGAGGTACCGGTGTAGTCACTATGGTTGAAAAGCGGGAGCAGGAGCGGCATGGAGCACGGGGTCATCATTCGCGGCGGGAGTTAAGACAACGGTATGATTTTTAATTTGGTAGAATAGAATGCATGATGACTTATGCTGGTATCAGCTTGCTGGTTGTAAATGTACTTAAGGGATGTATAGTTAATTACTCAGTGATTATAATCGTAGGTGTTGTTTTCACTTGAACTTCTCCTGAGACATGTATATTGTTGCAATTATGTATGGTTTTATATTTTGTATATTTCTGGGTATGAATTACATTTGGAAGCTATTGAAGAACCTCCTGAAAATCTGTTATACATTAACGGCGACATAAATCTGTTGCCTTCTTCCTGCATCACCTTTTCCATGTGCCACCTTGACCAAGCTATCAATAAGTGACGGTCATCTTTAGCCTTCGATTCTATTTTTTTTTTTTCCAACATCCTACCCTGCAATCTTCCTCAATGAGTTTTTCTTAGTGATAATGAACACCTAGAAATTCTAGCTTAAAATTATACTTCGTACCATCTTATATGCCTTCTGGAATTTTTCTTATTGAGTAAATGCTGTACCAGGGAGCAGGTCATGTCCTTCCCTTGTACACAACCCATTGTTCTTCTACTTCAACCTAGTTATCTTGAGTCTTAGTGACCCAATATATATATATATATATA
Organism: Picea engelmannii; assembly: GCA_009831015.1. NCBI lineage: Eukaryota > Viridiplantae > Streptophyta > Pinopsida > Pinales > Pinaceae > Picea > Picea engelmannii. The sequence goes on along the minus strand of ML787350.1, from coordinate 67,232 downwards.
TATATATATATATATAT
>ML787350.1:27875-65266 GCA_009831015.1 Picea engelmannii | reverse complement strand
TTAGTTCAATTTACATTGTTATGAAATTCACTACAATCCGATTACAATATGTATTCCTTTGATTTTAAATTATTATGTTAAAACATCGACTATTTTATTTCCAATGTTCGGTAATGAAAAGCCTTTATTTAGTTCAATTTACATTATTCTGAAATTCACTACAACCTGATTTACAATATGTATTCCATTTGATTTTAAATTATTATGTTAAACATCAAGTTTTATTTATTTACAATGTTTTGTAAGGAAAAGCCATTCTTATTTTAAATTACAATACTATTCTATTTATAAAGGTAAGTACATGGTTATTTATGGTTAGTTTTTTGGTAGTTCTGTAGTTATTAATATCAAACAAAAGGTAAGGTCATAATTATTTTAAATTGCAATGATATTGTGATGGAGAAGGTGATGATATGGTTATGTTATGGTGAGGTTATGGTAATTTTATTATGATTTAGTAACAGAGATTTGCAATTAATTAATGTACATTATTTAAGACTGGGTTGGTAACTCATTGCTTAATGAAAACAAATGGAGTAATAGGTCTATGATTAAGGTCATTGAGTCTCAATTGTGGTTGGTCAATGTAGGAGTCCTTCTGACTTGCATCTCCCGTAGAGATCATGGTTGTCCTTGATTTTGTAGTACTTGGTTGTCTTACATTGCGTGGTCTGCTTGTGTCGAGCGGGATGTAGACACCTTGATGCAAAGAGGTCCTTCCTATCACCCCGCAGGGTTCCTTCACCTGACCTCCTGCTCACAGGATTTTTCTTTTCCTCCTTTTGCTGAGCTGAAGTGGCTCTTTAGATTCCCTCTGGAATCCCTATCAAACCACGACCCAATCCACAAGTCCTTCATTCACCTGCACGGCCTCTGCACCTGACCGCGGACAATTTCCCCATAGGAAACTGTTTATCGTGCATCAGAGTTTCGGACTTTCCACTGTCACAAAACTCTGTCCCCGTGAATCTCTGATCACCAATTACCGATAAGCTCCTTCCACGCGCTAGCCCTACCGTCTATGCCCAGCTCCATACGACCATTACCCCATGACCTTGGTCTTACTACACCATCGAAGTTTCAGCACTTTCGATGTCAAAATACGCATGTCCACGGGACTCGCGATTCTCTGAATCCCGACGTGCCCCTTTTCTGACCTTTAGCCCCTTCCGGCTATGCAATGGTCCATGTGACCGCTCCCCATATGACCATAGTCATATGCTCCTATCGGGGTTCGGGGTTTTTCGCCATCAAATGCAATCGACCCCTGGATCCACGATCCTTCGATTCTCGACGCGCTTTACTTTTGGGCTAGACTTTCGTCTTAGCCCCTGGTCCACATGACCATCATCCCGTAACCACTACCTTACCCCTCATCGGGGTTTCAGGGTTTGTGATGCCTTGATGCATACACCTGCTGGATTTTCGATCGTCAAAATCCCGACGTTTCGTTTAGTTGACCGCTATCCTCCACTACGGCGCTGTCCTCCTCCTCTACTACTCTGACAGCTGGTCCCCACTGATCGGGGTTTCGCGTATCGTGAATCCAAAGTGCGCAAACGACTTGTCACCGGAAACTCCGATTTCTCGATGAACTAAATGCCGACGACGCCCGATCCTTTACCACCTGTCCTCCTGACACTCGGCGTGGCCCCACGCTCCTAGACCTTATCGGGAAATCGCGTGTCGCGATTCTACGATGCACGAAACCTTTGTGCTCAGGGTCTCCGATATCCCGATTCCTGATATGCCGATGAAGCCTCATTGTCAAGTTTCTCCTGGTGGCACTCGATCGCTGCCATGTGTCCCTTCTAATGGATGGTTCAGATCTTGTCGACTCTTCGTCACTCGTGAATTTGAAAGGCTTCCCCTTCTGTCCTCTAATGCCCGAGTCCCCGATGTGGGAAATCTCGTGACACGTGTCTGCTCCCAACCGAACGGTCCCGATCAAATCTCACTAATTTGTGGTTTTTGAGGTTGAGTGACTCTCCTCATGTCCTTGATATCCCCAATATCCCGAATGCCGATAACCCGACTGCTAAACCCTGTGCAGCTTCCGCAGATCCAACGATTGTCGGTGATCTGATCCTAGATCGGATGGCTCAGATCAATTCTCCTCTCTATGTGCTCCTCCTCCTGAGGTTAATCTCCGTGCGCCTTCTCCCGATCCAACGACTGTCAGGATTTCTATGTGAGATCCGATGGCTATCGGTCTCCCCTTCTGTCGGCTCCTCCGGAGTTCCTCCTGGACGTAGACTTCTTGACGGTCCAGATCTCCTCTCTTGTCGATCTAACGGCTGTTGTTTCTCCTCCTGAGATTCTACACTTCTTCCCGACTTTGGAAGAATTCATCTTCTCAAAGGCCTTGACCTTTGTTGTCTTTCTCCTCCGCGAGCTCCTTGACCTTGAGCCTCGCTGCACGTATACAACGCTAACTCTTCTTGAGTTTTTACTCTCAAATCCTCAGAGTATTTCGACATCTGCACTCCTGCAGAGTCTTTGCACACCTACAGTGCTGTCTCTCCTGAGCTTCCCACGAACACTCAGACCCCTTGAGGGATTTTCTCTTCCTTCTCCCACAGATGAAGAATGAAATGGATGCCTTACTGGCTATCCTTCTTCTCAAGCCTCTCCTGAGTACTTCTGGGTATTCAGCAACCCAGTGGAGGTCCTTCAGTGAACTCTCCCTTCACACACAGAACTCAAAGATTTTTTTCCTCTTCTGTGCACCTATGCACTTCGCTCGATGCCCCCTGGCAGAGCTCTCAGAATCCTCAGTGATTCTGGTTCCTTCTGTCTAAACCCACAAGGGAGTTCCTTCTTCTGTGCACTCTTTGCACTGGCTCAATGCCCACCTGGCAGAGCTTCACAGAACTCCTCAGAGCTTCTATCTTCTGAACTCATAGTAGAGTTCCTCCAACTGCACCTTATGCCTATGCTCAATGCCCACTTGGCAGAGCTCTACAGAATCCTCTGTGATTTTTCCTGCAACTATGTCTCTCCCACACAACCTTGCCTCCAAGGTATTCAACAACCTTGAGGTCTTCCTCTCCTGAGTTGTTGACTTCAGTCCTGTGCCTGAGCAAGTCTTTGCCTGACTCCTCAGAGTTCAGAAGTGCACTCATGCACCGGTATTCAGAGTCCGCAACACTCTGTCATGTCCTCCTGACATGAAACCTCAAAGATCCTCAACCTAAAATCACACAAACTCCCTGCAAGCATACAACCATATCATACATTTACAGAATATATATGGAACACTTACAGACATCCATTCAACACACAGAAAATGCAGGAAAAACTGTTGTTTGTATTAAAAATGGCAAATTGCCTGTATCTTTACAATGGTGTTCCCGAGCTCTCTCTCAGCTCTTTTCTACTCTACCATCACTAACTCAAAATGAGATATCAAATCTCTTTTATCTGAGGGGCTCTTAGCGCTTCCCTCTAGGTTCACATATTCTAATAAATTACATTCAATGGTTGTCTAGTCTAGCGCCTGGATCTAGATCTTAGCCATTCTTGGCATTAAATCTGATCCTACCTAACGCCTACTCAAAGGCACGGATTTCATGGCTCACCAGCCTAGACAATTCAATTACATTCAATTCAAATATTAAATGAGGATACACCTCCCTTTCGGCATTTGAATGCATGCGCGTTGACATGGCTGGCTGGCTGGCTGGCTGACATGGAGTGATGCTCCTGCATCACACCTCCATGTTCCTTAGAACAGTCACCAACTCTGAGACCTTAAATGGTTAAAATCGATGGAAACCTAGGCTTGAGCGTTGCTTATGTGTCTTGGAGGTCCTAACCTTTGCAGGGTAGGAAGGGTGGGTAGTCAGTCTTACTTATTTTTGAGTGATCGTCGTTAATGCATGTAGTTGCCTGCTGTACGTCGTATGTCATCTTGTTGTGTTCGTCTTGCTTGTATCTTTTTCGTTGTCGGGTTACTAGTTTCTGCCTAAGCATTTGGCCAGGAGCCTATCTAACCTTCTCTCTCTTCGGAGTAGAGAACTAAGATTAAACGCCTTTCTTTCCTATGCAGAAATAGTAAAATGGATTCTTCCATCTGTGTTCATACTGAACATAACACAATATGTCGTTTAATGCTTGCAATTACTTGTTGTGCACCTTATGTATTCTTGTTGTGATCATCGTGGTTGTGTCTTGTTAGTCATCGGGTGGCGATGTAGAGTCAAGTGTGTCTGTATCCTTTTTTACACGCGCACACACACCTTAAAGGAAAAAAAAAATTGCACCTGTTATCAGAGTTGTCGTAATGAGAAGGATGATTCATAAATAGGTTATGTGGTGTAATATTACAATGTGACTAAACCCAACATATCCTTATAGGAACATTGCAATGTGATGCCCATGGTTATCCCTTACTATGTGATGAACATTTCCCTTTGTCATGTTGTGAAAAACATTTCCCTATGTCATGATGTGTTGAACATTTCCCAACATCAGTAAGTGACGAACATAACTCAAGGTCATATTGTCACCATCATATCCCAATGTCACAATGTGACAAACATAAATAGGCTATGTGAATAATAACATCGAAATATAATGAATATAAGAGGATGTGGAATGTGACGAACATATCCATGTCATCCCAATGTGACGAATATATCCTCACATTGCAATGTGTTGCACATATCTTGAAGTCAAAATGTGACAAACATTTCCAAACATCCCAATCTGGACAAACACAACCCATTGTCACAATGTGATGTACACAACCCAATGTGGCAATGTGAGAATCATTGACCAACATTGCAATGATATGAACATTTCCCGACGTCATAATGTAATGAATGTAACCTGATGTCACAATGAGATGAGAAGTTCCCAATGTGGCAATGTGATAAACATTTTCCAATGTGGCAATGTGACAAACATAACTAGATGTGGAAATGTGATGAACAAAACCTCATGTCGCAATGTCACAAACAAATCTTGATCAAAACTGTAATATGGTGATGAACATGGCACTGTGAATAATAATGTCGCAATGTGATGAACATAGCCCTGTCATCAAAATGTGACAAACATATCCTCACGTTGTTATGTGATGCACATACCTTTATGTCACAATGTAACAAACATTTCCAAACTTCCCAATCTGATGAAAAAAACCCATTGTCGCAATGTGATGTACACAACCAAATGTGGCAATGTGAAAACCATAGACCAATATTGCAATACGACGAACATTTCTCGACATCGAAATATGACGAACATAACTTGATGTCACAATGAGATGAACATTTCTCGTTGTCACAATGTGATGGACATAACTTGATGTCGCAATGAGATGGACATTTATTGATGTCACAATGAGACGAACATTTCCTAATGTCACAATGTGATGAACATAACCAGATGTTGCAATGTCACGAACAAAAACTAATGTCACAGTGTCATGAACAAAACCTCATGTCGCAATGTGATTAACAAAACATGATCAACATTACAATGCAATAGTGTCATAACAAACCATGGTTAGACATAATGAACATGGTCCATCGTAATTATATCCATAAGGTCTATGAAGGTCATGCAATGGCATGGTCAACAATAGTCAACCTTGGTCAACCATAGTCAACATGGTGAAGTTCAACCACGATTAACCATATTGTACTTTATTCTACGTCAAGATCAATCATGGTTAACCATATTCAACCATGGTTATGGTCAACCATATTAAACCATACTCTTCATCATGGTCTACAATAGTGAACCATAGTTAAGGTAATGGGGTAAATTCATGGAGGTGGGTAACACTTTCATGACAATCTGATCTCCAAAATTCCAAAAGACAGTTTTTCGATCAAACTAATATTTTCTTTCGGCTGAACACTTGAACATCAAATCAAATGGTACAGTGATGATTCCCTCGATTTTCGTATAGAATTTTAGTCGCATGGATTTTTTTCATCCGGTAATATATTTTCGGCCGAAAGATATTCTGGCCAAAAACATGTTATCTTTTCGGCCGAAAAATGGTTTATATATTCACAGCACATCATGATTGTTATGTTTTTTTAGCTCTTGGCAATTGTGAGAGGGTGTTTGGTGAGTGTCAGTGAGTGATAGTGAGTGAAATCTTGGTGAGTGTGAGGGAGATCTTGGCGTGGACATCGTGTTGGCGGGTGGTCGGAGGTAAGCCTAAACTTCAGGTTCAAATTTAAATTTAAATTTTTTGATTTTTAATTTAAATTTTTATTTATTATTGTATTTTGTAATTTTTAATTTAAATTATAATTGTAAATTATAAGTCATAGTCTATTCGGCTGTGACTTAGCTGTGGGGGGTGAGCCCTGTGGTCAAGCCATGGGCATGCCATCAGCTTGGCCATCGGGCTGGCCCCCTACGACCAAGCCATTGGCATGCCCATTGCTTGTCCATAGAGTTGGCCCCCTGCAGCCAAGTCACATTCCCCTGCGGTCCAAGCGTCATATTTATCCACCTGGGTTAAAAACCTCAATTTGTTATATAGGTAACTTGATTCATTTTCTAATTACTGTACCGCTATGTGCCTAAGCACCAACCTGGCTCTTATCCCTGACATCTAGTATGATGACTGCTTGCTGGGACTATCCTATTGATGAAAAAAACTATACCTCCATCCAAACAAATACAACCTTATTATTTTTACTGTTATGCAACTAAATAAATACAACCCAGACTCCCCCATGTGACTCTAACAATTTATCTAGTGTGATAGTGAAGTGGGGATGAACTGCATATATTTTTTTTGAGATCACCAAGCGAACATAAATAAAGCATTGGACTGAGTTGGGGAGATTTATTCATTTCAGGACGAGACAGGAAAAAAAGGGTCATTTATCTGTCCAGTATAAAGTGGAAAACCAAACCACCCAACCCCATGGCCAAGTCATAGTCTCGTGGACTGTGACTTGGCTGTGGGGGCCCAGTCTTGTGGCCAAGCCGTTGGCATGCCCACGGCTTGGCCACAGTGTTGGCCCCCCATGGCCAAGTCACAACCCGCAGTTATTCTATTCATAATATATAGTTGTTAGAAATTATTTTTAATCTTTATTTCATATTTTCCCATATATATATATATATATATATATATATATATATATATTTCATTTTTTATTTCAAATTTTCCCCATATATCTTTTCCACTTTTGAAATTAATTAATGAAGCCAATCGAGTTATATCATGTAGTTGTATTAGGTTGTATCTTACACCATAGAAAAAAATAATTCATTTGTTATTCATGAATATTGAAAAGATGAAAGTAGTGATAAAACTTAAAAATAGATTAAAAATAAATTGTTCCATCAATCAAATTCTGAGCTGGGGACTTCTAGTTATTGAAACCTGTATTTATCTCTAAGTTGGGGACTACTAGATAATGAAACCCATATTTAATTTTTAAGAGTATTCTTGCTACATAAAATAAAACAACAAGATATCATCTATAGATTTTATTTGATGATGGACATATATATTTTAGATTACACTGATTCTTTAGATTACAAATTATGTAGATTACACAATATATTTTTAAATTATGGATGGAAAGATTCTATAGATTACACAATATATTTTTATATTTATGTTAGTGTTAGATTTGTTAATTAGTATTAATTTCTTGTATTTATATTTATGTTTATTTTAAATTTGTTTATTAGTATTTAGATTCAGATTTGTTATGTGTGCATGTGTGTATTATATTTCTTGTAAATATTATACAAATAAATCTGTTTTCCTATTTTTTTTTCTTTAAATATAAATATGTTAAATATGTTATTGTATTTCTTTATATATATATATATATATATATATATATATATAGCGATTCTTGGTCAATTAGATTTCTACATACATAAAATCATTTGATAATTTGAGTTCCCAATAAATATACATAGAGTGGAAAAAATTTAAAACATATATATTTTAATAAATCTAAAAATAAAATAGGAAGACAATTTAAAAATTACATGTTTATATGTTCAAATTATACACACAAACAATAAATTTATAAACAATATGGATTTACTTAAAAATGGGAATTTGATATAGACATTAATAAATAATTTATGAACAATATGGATTTAGTTAATTTGATATAGACATTTAACAATCAAATATTAAGTTTTTAAATTTGATATAGACATATAAAAATCAAATATTAAGAATAGAGTAAACATTTAAGTGATTAGTCTGTGCCTGAGCAGTTGGCCAGGAGTCGAATCGAATATCTTTCACTCTGGTGTTAAAGATTTAGATTCAAATGCCTTGTTTTTCTGTGCATAGATAATCTCTTATTAAAATTGGCTGTGACTTGGTCACGGGGGGCCAGCCTTGTGGCTAAGTCGTGGGAATGCCCACAGCTTGGCCACATGGCTGGCCTCCTGTGGCCAAGTCACAGTCATTTCAAACGTTTTGTATTTTATATAAAAATCATAAAAATTTCAAACTGCCTAAGTTTTTATTTCAAAATTTTTTTATTTTATAAAAAATTCAAATCCTTAGGAATTAAATTTATAAATCCATTTTTACATATGTATTATTAAAATATCATAAGTTATAAATATTATTTTACAGATTGTTGATTCTGGAATTCCTTTCTATACATTATTGTCTATCTTATAATTTGTAATGGAATATTTGTAAAATATACATACAATGGAAAAAATTTAAAACACACACACACACACACACACATATAGGAAGACAATTTAAAAATTACATGTTTATATGTTCAAATTATACACACAAACATTAAATTTATAAACTATATGGATTTACTTAAAAATGAGAATTTGATATAGACATTAATAAATAATTTATAAACAATATGGATTTAGTTAATTTGATATAGACATTTAAAAATCAAATATTAAGTTTTTAAATTTGATATAGACATTTATTAATAAAATATTAAGAATAAAGTAATCATTTAAGTGATTGGTCTGTGCCTGAGCAGTCGGTCAGGAGTCGAATCGACTGTCTTTCACTCCGATGTTAAAGATTTAGATTCAAATGTTTTGTTTTTCTATGCATAGATAATCTCTTATTAAAATTGGTTGTGACTTGGCCACGGGGGGGCAACCTTGTGGCTAAGCCGTAGTCATGCCCATGGGTTGGCCACATGTCTTGTCCCCCACGGCCAAGTCACAGTCATTTCAAACGTTTTGTAATTTATAAAAATTTCATAAAAATTTCAAATTGTCCAACTTTTTATTTCAAACGTTTTGTATTTTATAAAAATCTCAAATCTTTAGGAATTCAATTTATAAAACCATTTTTACATGTGTAATATTAGAGTATCATAAGTTATAAATATTATTTTACAGTTTGTTGACTGAATTCCTTGCTGTTGTAACCACTTTATCTTGCCTCAGGTATTTCTCCACTTTGATTAATGCCTATTTCAATTTCTTCATATTGTCATGAGTCTTGGTCACATCTCTATGTAAGACATGAGTGACCTACTTGTGTAGATTTGGTTTGTCCTTGAAATTCATATGATCAACATTTGATGTAATATGGTTGGCTTTTTAGTCAGCAACTGATTGAATTTCACATTTTTTAGTCTCTAGAACAACCAAATTCAGCACTCACTTTTGATATGGCTCTTCTTCCAAACCATAGACTCTTATCATAGTAAATTGCTAAAAAAGGAACCGATCTCCCACTCTGATGTTGTTTTTCAATTGCAGTGACTCTTTGACGAAAGGAATAATTGTAATGGATACTTCATTGTGGATAATAAAGTCTAATATAGACATAAAAGAGTTTACATACTGCAAAAAACCTTCACTGGTGACATGCTCTCTTACCATAGGCAACCACTCAATGGTTGGGAGACCAACATGTTGGTTGGTCATTCACCATCCTAGACTTAAAATAAGCCACATGTGAGTAGTTTTGATGGATTAACATATGGATTAAGTGATATTGGTACCTGAATGACTTAGTACCCTTAAAATCTAAAAATTGTTGGTGCAATGTATTTTCCAAGAACAACAAGGCTACTAGGAAACCCAAAAACAATGGTATCCATTATTAAACTATTATAAATAAAAACACACTTTGAAACATAGGCAGTATATTCACTAAAGTCATTCCCTCAACCTCCAGAACAGATACACCAAAACATAGGTAGTATATTCACTATTATAACATTGTTTAATATGTTATAACATATTATAATGTAATATGTTATAGTAATACATGTTATGACATATTACAATGTAATATGTTATGACATATTACATTGTAATATGTTATGGAAAATATGCATTAATATAGAACTCAACAAATAGAAAAAAAATAGTGAAAGATAGGTAGTATATTCACTGTAGTCATTCCCTCAACCTCCAGAATAGATACACCGAAATATGTAACAGTCACTTTGCATTGAAAGAGAAACTGATAAAAGACATCAATATTTCATGTCAAAGCCTCATTTACAAATCTAGAAGAAAGAACTATTTTAAAATCTACAAAATATCACATACAACAGACAGAAACAAACCTTGAAACAAGGGGAAAATGTCCACTACAATTATTCCCACAACTAAAATATGTTATAATACTTTGCACTGTAACAAAAAGACAGAAGAAGTGAACATTTCATGTCAATGTCTCATTTACAGAATGATAAGAAATAATAAATTTAAATCCAAATGTCTAACTCCAATGCCATGGACTGAGATTCCAATTACGATTCCTCCAAAAGTCAAGCTAGCTTCCATTTTCAACAAATAAGGGCTTAAAAGTATGAAGACTCGGAAATAGAACGTAATTAACGATACCCAAGAAAACTGATAATAAAACAACGAAAAGATCATAGCAGAAATGCAATTTGAACTTGCATCTTCATTCTTGTGATTAGTTGCCTATACCTTATATTGAGACTCTACACTCTTAACTATATCGTAATATTCACATAGATCATACGGGTAAGATATGAAGTTGATTCCATTGCTTTATCTCTCTCTTAATTAGAGTAAGTAAAACCCATATGTTTTGGATACGTGTATATACCCTTTGAAAGACCCTTGTTAATGATTTATTACCCTTTGTATTTAGACAAGCATTTAGTTGAAGATGATCTTCTATTACCCTTTGGATAAGATACTAGTTGAATATGTTGATGTATTACCCTTTGTATTTACACAAGCATTGGAATCACTCAGCCAAGTCCTGGTTGTCCACGGGGTTTCTGATAGGATGGATCTACCAAAATGATTTGAAGGTCATTCTCAACCCCTGTATCAACGAGGTCACTGGAAGAAGGTCGATAAACACATAAACAACGCTTTATAACCACATATAAACAAATTTTTAGCAGTGTCAAATCATCTAATCACAAACACTTAGTATATAAAAAGGTCTGTCATAAACATAATTCCAACAACTTGCAATCATATAATACATTTTCTCTATTAATGCCCCCTCCAAGTGTAATACAGACCTATTGATACTTAGTGCCATTGCATTGTATATGTCAAATTTCTTCCATCCAATCAAACATGATGTAAAGTTATAGTTGATTTTCATGGACTGTGCTCCATACCTATTGGATGCATGAAATTTGATTTTCCATATAGATAACTGCTACTCCGTTACCAGACTTTGACCCATGTACTCTTGGTGGATTTACCAAGGTTATTTGTGATAATATTAAGAAACCAAAATATATTTGAAATGGGCATGGGTATTGGAGTTATGCATCACCCTATTATAATTGTGTCTAACATAAAGAACATTTCTATTAATTTTGTCTTATATTTTTTTCATTTCTTCATAATTTTTGTTGGTCAATGTTGGAGATATTAACTCGTACTTGTCGTGTGCTTAGATTTTCATGAATTTACAAATGATAGATATTGAGGAGAAATGTCAACACGGGATTCTCAAAACATTCCTCACAAACACTCTAGGCTCTCCCAAGAAGGAATAAGAGAAACTCCCTCTTCGACTGAGACTCTGAGTGACCAACGACAATCCTATTAGAGGAGATTATCAAACGAGTCTTTGAATAGATCAACTGCAGAATGTTCTCAAGCACGTGCTATGGATGCAACCTTATTAGATAGGTTGCGCATTAATACTCCTACACCTGAGAATGTAGGGAATACCTCAGGACAAGAGAATATTTTTGGTAATTTTCTTTGATTTTTTTTATTTTTGTTGTATTTTTGTGTATTTAAATTCATGTCAAGTCAAATGTTGTAATTACTTTCAAATGTGTATGTAGAAAATGAGTTTAGAGCAAGAGATGACAATGAAAGAGAGAGTGAGTGCCACGAATATTCTAATGTTGGTGCAGAGGGTGAAGGTGGATTTAGGAGGTTGCATTATCAAGAAACAAAATATTACACGCCTACATCCAACTATCCTTTGGATGTTGGTGATGAACTTTCCTCGAAAGGGATTACTGAAGAAATGTCCCTTGAGCAATGCTCAGGTGTTAAAAGAAGGTTGGAAAATGATTTGGAGGTCTTGGAACTCTTTTAGGAGAGTAAACAAAGCTTGCAGATTGTTTTACATTCATTGCAAAAATTTATGGACAAATATCAAAAGATGGGGCCAACCGTTGACCGTTTTGTTGATTTAATGAGGTGGTGAAATTCAAAGGTGACGGGCCCTGATAAATGGGAGGTAGTAAAAAATAAAGTTTCAAAACAAAACACAATTTCTATGTTCAATTTCAAAGATGGGCCAAAGCGGAAGATGTTGAAGGTGCAATATTTTAAGCACCTCGACATTGCAGGACATTTGTATAATAGATTTTTGGCAGCATATGGGAAATTGTCATGGAACGATGAAGTTCCACACGTAAGACACTTTTATGCAGAGTTTTTCATGGACATGCACCCTGATTATACTAGTCTATCGTTCGATTATTATGGGACTAGTAAAGGATGGACATATGATTGAAAATGTGCAGATCGAAATGAGACATTGTCGAGGCCTCCATGACCTTTAGTATCTCACCCAACAGGGGTATTTTCTTCACAGTCAGAGTTGTGATCTTCATTGGAGGTTGGAAAAGAGGCTAGGAATGGAATCGGGGAAAAATTGGAAGCGATTTTTTATGGTGTTGATGTTGGATTGAACTGTCAGCGAGTGGAAGCCAATTCTCGGGCCATATTTGTTTATAAAACATATGTGGAGTTAGATACCATGTCGGTAGAAGATCTTAAGAAGTATGCAATTTTTTTTTGTGATGGTTGGAAGAAGGTCATTCAGAATGATGATCCGAACAACAGATTGGTATGTGTTCTAGTTGGTAAATTTTTGATGCATTTTAGGATAGTTTACTTCTAATTCTAGATTTAGATATCATTGTATCTATAGAAATAATCGAGTTGTTATTGTCATTAATTGCAGTTTTGAGATATGTTAAATGAATCTCCAGTAAATAGGGGACTTGATTCCACAAATTTAAATTTGGTTGTGTTGAATCAGGTATGTGTTTTCTAATATCCACAGATGAACACTTTAGTTGTCCAATCTCCAATCTTTTGAATAAGATCAACAACATTTATAATTTTGTATAAATGTGAACACATTGAATCCTAGATTTAGTTCTTAGTTGTGTTGTTCACAAATCCCTATTCCATCTCCTACTACTTGGGGAGGCTTGTCTCAATTCTCATTGGGAGAATTTCAAGAGGGTGGAAGTTCACATGTATCATTTAACGTGTTAAAATCATTTAAATTTAATGTGTTATAATCATTTAAATTTAATTTTCAAATTTTCATATTTGAAATGTGTTGTATAGGGTAATGTGACGAAGAGAGTACCTGAGAGTGTGCTTGGGAGGGAGATTGGGATTGAGGAGGAAGCAAAGGAAGCACCCATACCTGGGAAGGATGCATCCATTCAGGATGATTCATAAATGTATGTTCATTGCACATTAGTGAGTTTTAATTTGCTTTTATGTTGGGTTTTTATATAAAAGTGTTCAAGCTTATTTTGAATAAGCTCATATTTTTTACTTTTATCAAATTTTTGTTTTCTCAAATTTTTAGTTTATCCTTTCCTATTCAACGCTTTGATCAATTATTTTGAAATATATAGAACCCCAATATAAGATTATCGTTGTATTAAATGGTGTACATTCAAACTTATTTAAGTTTAGATCATGATGAAGACCTAATTTTGAACTTGAACATTTGATTATTTGAGAACAAAATCTATCCCACATCAGAAAAGGGAATGTTTTTAAATTTTCTTCGATTGTATTCCTTGCTTTCTTGTACAAGAATGGCATAGTATGGAAATTTGTGTTTTCTACATACAACGAAGTGAATTCCTTCTTTCCAGGGTATTGTCAAACTCTTGACTAAATTGGTTACTAACCACAAAAAACAACATTCAAGTAGATTTACAAATAAGCTATGCATATGTATATGCGAGATAGTTCACACATATTGTATATGTGATCTAGCTCACACATATTGTATATGTGATCTAGCTCACACATAATTTCAAAGATCATTTGATTATATGTAATATGAATGTTGGTCACTATAATTGCTTATTTAACTAAACAATCAAGTGCTACATAAATTGTCAACCCAAGGAAGTCTGTTTATTTAAAAGGTAATCACACACTGTATATGCTCAATCTCAAAAGCAACATAGAGTTGTAGTAAAAATACATTAATCACACCTTGCCTTGAACAAACTGAATTTCTACTTTGAATTACAGGAAAGAAACCTACCTATTGTAGAGTTCAAATTTTAAAGAAATAATTGTCCAAAGAATCCTAGATTACATTAAGAAATAACAACCTAGGAAAGAAATCCTTCAAGACACTGCAAAAGGAAAGACCAACTATCTTGTAACAGAGAACATGACCTTATTCCCCAAGAAGGAATCTTCAACACCTGTTTCCGATCATCATACTTTTATGAACTCATTGCTAATTGAAATGATTGACACACACTAAAGACTAACTATCTCTTAACAGAGAACATGACTCTATTCCCCAAGCATGAATCTTCAGCACCTGTTTCTGATAATCACACTTTCATGAATTCATTGTTAATTGAAATGATTGACACACATTGAAGACTAAGTATCTCTTAACAGAGAACAAGACCCTATTCCCCAAGTAGGAATCTTCAGCACCTGTCCTTGATTATCACGCTTTCATAAATTCACCAAACAGGACTACTAACTAGAACGATTATCAGTTACCCAAGCATGAATTATATGAAAACAATTTAACAACCAGTAAATCAGAGTTTCAGCAAGATAGAGCTCAGTAAAGTAGTGTTTCAGCAAAATAGAGTTCAGTGAAGTAGTGTTTCAACAAAACAAAATTTAATCAAGGCATGAACAAAAATAACACTAACACACTACAAAGCTAATGAGTGAATCTTGTGAAGAAGGTGGGGCCTTCCTTCTCACAAGATTCCCCTGAAACGAGAGGAACTAGAAAAAAATGCTCAAAACAAACTTTTATTCATCTGTCAACTATATCATATTACAATGTCTGGAGTAAAACACGTCCTTCTCTATAAATCCTTTCTTATCCAAGAAGAAGATCTGTTCTAATGATGATTTCCTCTTATTTAAAGAGGAGAATTCCCTCGATACAATTTGATCAAAAAATTACATATGTACATATGAATCCTATTTGATGCAGGAGCATCGCCAACTCATCAAGTGAGTCAGCGTGGAGTGGAAGTCGACTGGATAAGCCAACACACATTTTGAAAACACTTTGGGGATGTTGCGTGATCTTAAATGATTCATTTAAGAGACAGAGCACTTGTATTGTAATGGACCTTGAGTAGATAAGCTCTCGTCCTTAGGTAGATGAGGCATTTAATAGATTTAATGTTGGTAGATAGGATAGTTGATGGTAGATTTGATAGCTTTAGAAGTTCGAGAGGCAAAAAGTATATAGACACCCTCACTTGTACATTGTAACATTATCAAGCATTCAGGAGAAGAGTGAGCAGAGGATTCTATGAAGAACACCCATGTACAGATATTGAATTAATAGAAAGGAGCTTTAATTCAATCACATGGTTTGTGTTGTTCTTCTGTGTATTCTTGATTTGCTCATGAATGTTTTCTTTCTGGTTATGAATTTGCTTTGTATAGGCTGTGCATGTGATTTCATGTTTCGAAACTGAAGTCTGAAGAAAAGATGGAATGAGTTTCAATTGTTTCTCTATCTGAGCCAAGAGATTCCTGCAAAGAGTGTAGTCGAATTCATCTGCATAGAGTGCGTCGATGAAGGCTCAGTAGTCTAACTCTTGTTGTCATTCGCCTAGAAGTTGATTTGGGTTATTAAAGCCGTGCAAGGGGTATGCAGGCTGGAAAAGAAGTCTCAGTTGTAAATCTAAGCAAAGGAGGTTGAATACTGTTGTTGCAGGAGTGCGCAGGGTCGAAACACTTCGACACTTAAAGGTTGTTGAAGACTGCCGCAAGGAATGCACGCAAGAAGTTCTCAAAAGGACTTGAGAAGTCGAGAACACGCTCAGGAGGAGTAATCCTTCAAGATTCATCGAAGGATTGCACAGAGAGGTTGCACATTGAAGCGTTCGAGAAGGCGTGAAGATTCGCATGCAGGGTGACGAGTACCGTGGAAGAGTGTCTTGTCATTTCAGGGATTTCATTTGGGAGAATGGACGGTCGGAATTCTTCGAGGAGAAGTTGTGAGAATTAGAGGAACTTTGGATCTTGTGAGGCGCAAGGAGGTTACAGTGTAGGGTGGTAAAGGTTCGAAGCTCAGGAGGGCCGGAGCCGTCAATCGGGCTCACGAGGAGCGTTGTTCTACTCGTAAATTGGCATATCAGGAGTTCATGAGGCGAGACTCCAAATCTACGCAACAAAAGTTGCAAAAGAGCGAGGGGCGATATTCCGACAGCCACGTAAGTAGTGTGGGCCACAGAATATAGTGGAGGACAGGTGGCGTAAGACTTCAGAGTTTCGGTATCTCGGACCTCGGGAGTCGAGGTAGGAGTCATTTGATCTTGCGAGTGGCGAAGTCGCGAGGGAGAGAGATCACGAGTCTCGGCCTTTCGGCGTCTCGTGTCTCGGGAGTCAGAGAACCGAGTGCTGGGACTTGAGAGTAGCGAAGGCGCGATAGTGCGAGGTCACGACAGCGTGGAAGTTCTGAGAGAAGTGATAGGTGTGGATGGGTCAAGTCACATGTACATATCGGAGTCTCGGTACCTCGGGTATCGAAGGTCGAAAACCCAAAAGATTAGTATCGCGAGTAGAGAGGTCGCGAGTTACGACCTGCTGAGGAGTAAGAAAGGGGATCGTGTGATGAAGAGAACCTGTGGGGTGAGAAAGTCCTGATAAGGGATCGGAAGAGCCTTGGAGTTCTTTGGGTCGAGGAAAAGAAGGTCCCGGTGAGAGCAGACGTGCCAGTGAGGGCGCGCTTGCGTCAGAGTGGTATCAGAGCGGGGAATACTCTTTGTTCTCTATAGCAGAGAGAGAGAGAATTTCACCATGCCGCCCAAAAGGGAAAGACAGTCACCCGACCCAGAAGACAGGGAGGTGAGAAGAAGAGGTAGGTCGACAGGGAATCCAGAAATGGAAAGGTAGATACGAGATCTCAGAGCGAGACTCGAAGAGATGGAAACAACTCAAACATGCATAGCTGATGTAGGAGATCTTAGTGATTCTGACAATGAAGCTGAGGCTGAGCCAGAAGGAGGATTTGCAGCTGAAGATGTATCCAACGAGCGATTGATTAAATCTATCGCCCGGATGAGTTCAAAAACAAAAATGGACATTCCAGCTTATGAAGGAAGTCTAGATGCAGCAAAGTTGTTGGATTGGATTAGGGCTCTTGATACCTACTTCGATTATGAAGATATCGAAGAGGATAAAAAGGTCAGGCATGCTGTCACAAAATTGAAGGGACATGCAACATTATGGTGGGACGAGCTACAAGCAGATAGACACTGCAAAGGTAAGCAAAAGATCAAAAGCTGGGATCGAATGATTGCAAATATGAAGGCAAAGTTCATCCCAAGAGACTACCAAATTAATCTGTTCAGGAGAATGCAGAACCTGAGCCAGAAACTGATGACAGTGAAAGAATACACTAAGGAATTCTATCAACTGAACATCAGAGCAGGTCATCGGGAGAGTGATGATGAGAAGGTAGCCAGATACCTGAATGGTCTGAGATATGACATTTAGGATGAATTGAGCATGGTAACCATCCGAACTGTAGAAGATGCTTATCAGATGGCTCTGAAAGCCGAGGAGAAGCTGAGCCGTAAGTAAGGTCAGCGAGGGTAAGGAATAAGTTAGCCAAGAGGCAAGGCAGTCGCCTAGGAGAAATACCAGAAGCCCAAAGAGGAGTGGAAGAAACCTCAGGGTAAAGTTGAAAGAGGTGGAACCTCACAGCGAGGACAACAATATGCTGAGCAAAGAGAACAACATAATGAGAAGCGAGGAGATTATGCTAATGCAAACACTTTTCCTCATACGAGAGGTAGGGGAAGAGGTCGAGGTGGAATCATCACATGTTATACGTGTGGAAAGGATGGACATAAAGTAGTTGACTATCCAGACAGAAAGAAAGATGGAGGTGAAGCTCACATCGCCGAAGCACAGAGGCGTGATGTTGAAGCAGAAGACGCAGAAAGCGGAAGCTCACTTCTGATGCGAAAAGTCCTTTTGACACCAGAGAAAGAGGTGCAGGAAAGTTCAGCTCAAAGGACCAGACTGCTCAGGACAGCTTGCAAAACCAAAGACAGGAAATGTAAGGTTATTGTTGACAGTGGTAGCACTGACAATCTCGTTTCGACCGAGATGGTGGAGAAGCTGGAGCTGGAGACAACTGATCACCCGAGTCCATATAAAGTCTCGTGGCTACAGAAGGGACATCAGGTGAGTGTCACTAAACAATGCTTAGTTGACATCAAGATAGGGCGATTTAATGATAAAATAATCTGTGATGTCATTCCCATGGATGTATGTCATTTATTACTGGGTAGACCATGGCAGTATGACCGAAATGTGGTTCATGATGGGAGGATGAACACATACACTTTGGAGAAGGATGGGAGGACACACAGATTTCTTCCGATGAAGGATAAGGAGGTGAAACCGGAAGTAAGCAACACCATACTTCTCATGAGTGGGAAGGAGCTGCTTACAGAGATGGAGAAAAAAGAAGATCCACAATTCTTTGCGGTCAGGAAACCGAGGATTGCCTTGACTAGAACAAGAGTGGATGATTTTCCAGATGAGATTCAGGAACTGCTGGGAGAGTTCACTGACATCATCGTGGATGCACTACCTCATTCATTGCCACCGATGAGGAGTGTGAGCCATCACATAGACCTCATACCAGGAGCAAGTTTTCTGAACAAAGATGTGTACAGGTTGACACCACGAGAGAATGAGGAAGTCAAAAAACAGGTCCAGGATTTGTTGGACAAAGGATTGGTCAGGGAAACCTTGAGTCCATGTGCCGTTCCAATGGTGCTTAGTCCGAAGAAATATGGAGGCTGGAGAATGTGTACAGACTCCAGAGCGATCAACAAAATTACCATCAGGTACAGATTTCCATTGTCGAGAATGGATGATCTGATGGATTGCTTGAGTGGGGAAAATTATTTTTCAAAGATTGATCTGAAAAGCGGATATCATCAGATTCGCATGAGGGAAGGTGATGAATGGAAGACAACATTCAAGACAAACGAAGGTTTGTACAAATGGCTGGTCATGCCGTTTGGTTTGACAAATGCATCGAGCACGTTCATGAGACTGATGAATGAAGTCCTGAAGGAGTTCATCAGCAAATTTGTTGTCATATATCTCGATGATATACTGATTTTCAGCAAGACTAAGGCTGAGCACTTGAAGCATTTGGATATTGTGATGAGAAAACTACAGCAGGAGAAGCTGTTGATTAATATGAAGAAGTCCTCATTTATGAAGACAAAACTCATTTACTTGGGTTTTGTCATATCAGCGAATGAGTTGAAGATGGATCCAAGTAAAGTGGACGTGATTAAAAATTGGCCGTCACCAAGAAATGTTTTCGAGGTGAGGAGTTTCCATGGTTTAGCTTGTTTCTACTGAAAGTTCATCAGGAATTTCAGTGGAATTAGTGCAGGAATGATGGACACGGTGAAGAAACGACACAATTCTTTTCATTGGACAACAGAGGCTGAGAAGAGCTTCAATCTATTGAAGCGAAAGATAATGGAACGACCAGTGTTGGTGTTGTCAGACTTCAAGAAGACATTTCAAGTGAAATGTGATGCAAGCGGATATGCCGTAGGAGGGGTCTTAAGTCAGGAGGACAGGCTAGTTGCATATTTTAGTGAGAAGCTGGATGAAGCAAAGCTGAAATACTCCACGTATGATAAAGAGTTTTATGCTATCATACAGGCACTGAAGAAGTGGAGGCATTACTTGATACCCAAGGAATTTTTATTGTACAGCGATAATCATGCATTGCAGTTTGTGAGTCAATAGGAGAAGTTGAATCAGAAACATGTGAAATGGGTAGAGTATATGCAGAATTTCACGTTTGTGATTAAACACATTTCAGGTACTGCTAACAAAGTCGATGATGCTTTGAGCAGGAAATGTTTGCTGCTGCAGGAGATCCGAGTCAAAACATTGGGTTTTGAGAATCTGAAGGACATGTACGCAGGAGATGCAGATTTTGAAGAAGCATATGAGGTAGCTGAGAATCCAGTTCTTAGGGATAGAAGCTTGTGGATAGACTATATGATCCAGGAAGGATTGTTGTTCAGAAGCAATCAGCTGTGTATTCCGAATTGCTCTATGAGGGAGAATTTACTAAAGGAGAAACACAGTGGTGGATTAGCAAGACATTTTGTCCATGAAAAGACTTTCACGAAGCTGAGCGAATCATATTTTTGGCTAGGCATGTGAGCAGATGTCAAGAGGTTTGTTGACAAATGTCGAATTTGTCAGCATTTGAAGGGGAGAAAATAGAATGCAGGTCTTTATCAGCCATTGCCCATACCAGGGAGACCATGGGAGGCAATAAGCATGGACTTTGTATTGGGGTTGCCAAGGATGCAGAGAGGAGTTGATTCCATCTTTGTGGTGGTGGACAGGTTTTCGAAGATGGCACATTTTATTCCATGCCAGAAGACTAGTGATGCGACCCACATCGCAAATTTGTTTTTTAAAGAAATTGTGCAACTTCACGTATTGCCGAGAAGCATAGTCTCGGACAGGGATACCAAATTCATAGGTCATTTTTGGAGGATGCTATGGAAGAAGCTAGGAACTAACTTGGTGTTTATTTTAGCTTACCATCCGCAGATGGATGGGCAGACAGAGGTGGTAAACAGGAGTCTGGGAGACTTACTGAGGAGCTTGGTGACAGAGCACCATAGCAGTTGGGACAACGTATTGCCACAGGCAGAGTTCGCATACAATGATTCAGTGAATCGGAGTATAGGCAAAAGTCCATTTGAAATTGTATATGACAGGAAGCCAAGAGGAGTATCTGAGCTGAGGGATTCATAGCAGATGATGACAAAGAGCGCAAGCACTAAAGAATTCACAGAGGCGATGGAAGAACTTCACAGAAGGGTGAAGCAGCGATTGCTGGACTCGAATCAGGGGTATAAGTGCAGAGCGGATCAACATTGGAGACAACTCCAGTTTGAAGTTGGTGATATGGTTCTAGCACATCCAAGGAAGAAAAGGTTCCCAAGGGGAACATATAACAAGATAAAGATGAAGAAAATCGGGCCATGCAGAGTCCTGAAGAAATTGGGGGAAAATGCTTATGAGATTGAGTTGCCGGATGGCATCGGAATATCTCGGATATTCAATGTGGCAGATTTATACCCATACAGGGCTGGAGAAACAGAGACTGGAACTGAGGAACCAGTGATCCAGTGGACGAAGTAGATGCTGATAGTAGAAAATCCACAAATGGAGTGCATACTAGACAAGCGAGTGGGTAGAAAAAACAGACGAAATAAGTATTTTGAGTATCTGGTGAAGTGGAAGAATCACCCAGTGGAAGATGCCAGCTGGGAAAATGAAGCAGTGGTCCAAAAGCATGGACAAACCGTGTAGGAGCTCATGGACAGGAGCCCATGAAAATTTTCAAGCCGAGGAGTATGATGCAGGAGCATCGCCAACTCATCAAGCAAGCCAGCATGGAGCGGAAGCCGGCTAGATAAGCTAGCACACATTTTGAAAACACTTTGGGGATATTGTGTGATATTAAATGATTCATTTAAGAGATGGAACACTTGTATTGTAATGGACCTTGAGCGGATAAGCTCTCGTCCTTAGGTAGATGAGGCATTTAATAGATTTAATGTTGGTAGATAGGATAGTTAATGGTAGATTTGATAGATTTAGAAGTTCGAGAGGGAAAACAGATATAGACACCCTCACTTGTACATTGTAACATTATCAAGCATTCAGGAGAAGAGCGAGCAGAGGATTGTATGAAGAACACCCATGTATAGATATTGAATTAATAGAAAGGAGCTTTGATTCAATCACATGGTTTGTGT
Source organism: Picea engelmannii (assembly GCA_009831015.1). Taxonomy (NCBI): domain Eukaryota; kingdom Viridiplantae; phylum Streptophyta; class Pinopsida; order Pinales; family Pinaceae; genus Picea; species Picea engelmannii. The sequence continues at coordinate 42,740 of ML787350.1, read as the reverse complement.
TGTTCTTCTGTGTATTATTGATCTGCGCATGAATGTTTGCTTTTTGGTTATGCATTTTCTTTGTATAGGATGTGCATGTGATTTCATGTTTCGAAACTGAAGTCTGAAGAAAAGATGGAATGAGTTTCAATTTTTTCTCTATCTAAGCCAGGAGATTCCTGCAAAGAGTGTAGTCGAATTCATCCGCATAGAGTGCATCGATGAAGGCTCAGTAGTCTAACTCTTGTTGTCATTCACCCAGAAGTTGATTTGGGTTATTAAAGCCATGCAAGGGGTACGCAGGCTGGAAAAGAAGTCTCAGTTGTAAATCTGAGCAAAGGAGGTTGAAGACTGCTTCTGCAGGAGTGCGCAGGGTCGAAAGACTTCGACACTTAAAGGTTGTTGAAGACTGCCGCAAGGAATGCACGCAAGAAGTTCTCAAAAGGACTTGAGAAGTTGAGAACAATCTCAAGAGAAGTAAGCCTTCAAGATTTGTCAAAGGATTGCATAGAGAGGTTGCGCATCGAAGCGTTCGAGCAGGCGTGAAGATTCGCGTGCAGGGTGACGAGTACCGTGGAAGAGTGTCTCGTCATTTCGGGGATTTCATTTGGGAGAACGGACAGTCGGAATTATCCAAGGATAAGTTGCGAGAATCAGAGGACCTTTGGATCTTGTGAGGCGCAAGGAGGTTACAGTGCAGGGTGGTAAAGGTTTGAAGCTCAGGAGGGTTGGAGCCATCAATCGAGCTCACGAGGAGCGTGGTTCTACTCGTAAATTGACATATCGGGAGTTCGTGAGGCGAGACTCCAAATCTATGCAATGGAAGTCGTGAAAGAGCGAGGGGTGATATTTCGACAGCCACGTAAGTAGTGTGGGCCACAGAATATAGTGGAGGACAGGTGGCGTAAGACTTCGGAGGTTCGGCATCTCGGACCTCGAGAGTCGAGGTAGGAGTCATTTGATCTCACGAGTGGCGAAGTTGCGAGGGAGAGAGATCGCGAGTCTCAGCCTTTCGGTGTCTTGTGTCTCAGGAGTCGGAGAACCGAGTGCTGGGACTTGAGAGCAGCGAAGGTGCGATAGTGCGAGGTCGCGATAGCGTGGAAGTTCCGAGAGAAGTGACAGGTGTGGACGGGTCAAGTCACACATGGGTATCGGAGTCTCGGTACCTCGGGTATCGAAGGTCGTAAACCCAAAAGATTGGTATCGCGAGTAACGAGGTCATGAGTTAAAACCCACCGAGGAGTAAGGAAGGGGATCGCGTGATGAAGAGAACCTATGGGGTGAGAAAGTCCCTATAAGGGATCGGAAGAGCCTTGGAGTTCTTCGGGCCGAGGAAAAGAAGGTCCTGGTGAGAGTGGACGTGCCAGTGAGGGCACGCCTATGTCACTATTCTTAGTCAGATCTGATCTCTATACTAGAATAGGATATCCTGATCTCTCGTAACAAAATGCCATTACAATAGTTGAAAAGGTGCCGAGTGAGGTGTTGCTATTGCAGCTGGAGTAACAGCTTCCTTATTTATCTTCTTGTTACTGCTGTTGTATGTTGTTTCATCATCGCAAATCACAGGTTGTTTCAACAACGGGATTTGTGCTCTGACTGTTTCAGCAACGTGGTCTCACGCAACAATAATGGTTAATTTTGGCTCAAGGTGCAACTATTGTGGTCACATAACAGCTTTGTGTGAATTGTTGTTTCAACATCGTAGACCACAGAGAGTGTAACAACTTCTTCTTGTGTGAGTTGCTATTTCAACATCATATACCATGGACTGTTTCAACCATGGGGTTTGCATGCTTTGACTGTTTCAGCAACGACCTTAAACAACAATGCTAATCTACAGTTCGAACTGTTTTAGCATTTATATATTTCTGATCAACGGTTAAGTACGAGAATAATGTAAAATTATATGCAAAACAGATTAAACATATAGTAAAGAGAAGAGACGTTATATACCTTTGGAAAGATAGGGTAAGGTGATAATGTGAGTTTAAATGTGAGTGAAAAAGGGATGTAATGGTAGAAAAAAGTGTGAACAAAAAGCTACATTATAGGGTCCTAACATCCCCCCCAACTTAAAAGGTTGCATGTCCTCAGGAAAATTCAATCTAAATCAGAATCTGGATACCGACTCTGAGTGTGCAAGTTACTTAGGCAGTAGCTGTGGCAAGTGCTGTCTGTTGGAGCTCTGAATCCTTGAACGCACTATATCCTTTGCCAAGCTGTTGTTTCAGCCTTCTTGGGCAACTTATAATGAACTTGATATTTCTCTACTGGCATCCATAGGATAGAAAAATGAAATTGATAGCCTATACATCTTTCAACACATTGTTGAACACACTTGATGTAGCTAGGTACCCTGGAGATTGCTATCTCAATATTAGTGGGGCTAAAGGGATTTTGTTCTTGTCTTTTCTCAGCAGATTGTTGCCAAAACATGTTATTTGCTTGTAGGGCAGCAATCTCTGTAGATTTGATGAACTGTTGACAATCTTGAAGCACGGTTAGTTGCCAAATGTGTTGAGTCATCCCTGGTTTCTTCAAAAAATGATAATACTCTATAACAAAGGTGGCAGCATTTTGTGGTTCTGGCCGTATCCAGAGAAGACGGTTATCCTCATTATGTTTAGCAGCTAGAAAGTCATTCTATCATATGATTTGATTGTGAAGGAAGGAGGTGAGTGCCCGAAGCTAGATATCACTGACAAGAGGGTTAAGGTTAAGCTGTTGGTTCTCAGGGATGGCCTCATTATGAAAATATACCTCACAGAGGAGGTGTTGATCCATAGCAGAAACTTATGCAAAGGTTTTAACAAAATCTGCTAGATTTAACATTGCATGGGGTCTACCTTCTTTGATTGATTTGATCTGAAACCATGTAAGTCATTCCATGAGGAACATAGAGTAATTGCAGGATGGTTTCCTTGAAGCCAATAACTTTTGTGCCAAGTCAAATATTAGGAGCAATTTGCCTTTTATCTCTTTATTATTTTTCTTATAGGCACAGGATTCCTGGTGTGTTTTCTCTAAAGCTTCCCAGTTTGAATAGATATGGTTTAGCCAGATTAGTCTATGTTCCTGCAGGATTTTGGCCTATGTAATAGCAAACTCTTTTTTCCATTTGTTTATTATTGCCTGCTCATCCCATGGTTGAGTTTGTGTTTCAACATTGCAAGTGGTAGGCTGAGGTAGGGTCTAAGTGGCTTGTTCCACAAAGGTGTGGGTATTGATATGGCTAGGAGGGGAAAATTCATCAATAGGCAATGTTTGTACAACTTTATTAACAAAAACAGGGGCTTCAGATTTGACAGTTGTTGTAGGACAGGGTTCAGTTTTAATTCTGGAGGGTCATGCTGGTTCTTGTGTAACAACAGGGTGTTCTTCTTTGACTGCAAAAGTCGTAGGTGCAGGGGAAGTTCTTGGAAATGGAATTTGAATCACTTTGTAGCTTGCCTGATAATAGATGTCCCCACATTGACTACACATATATTCTCTACACGGATTCTCTGTTGTAGTTCCCTCTGCCATGGTCACTGTGAGAGCTAGGGTGTACAAATTAAGTTCCTTCTCATAGGCTTCCTTTGCCGTGACTAGCTCTTGCTTGCAGGCTTCTAGTTCAGACCTTAGGAACTCATTTTCTTGTAAGACAGAGGCCATTGTTGGTTCTGGAAGATGGGTGACTGGTTCTTGTGTAACAGTCACAACCTCACTAGCTGGTTCTTTTGGAGAAGCTACAGGGTCGACAACTAATTCTTGTATTTCAGCTTCTTGATGTAGAGAAAGTAATGTTGCAACACCCTGGGCATCTGATTCCTGTATCTTGGTAGCAATATCAACAGCTGGTTCTTATGATTCAGCTGTAGCTGGTTCTTGTGTGACAGCTACAGTTGGTTCTTATGTTTCAACCATTGAATGAGTAGCTGGTTCTTGTGTTTCAGCTACTGAATGAGTAGTTGGTTCTTGTGTTTCAGCTACTTGATGAGTAGCTGGTTCTTGTGTTTCATCTACTTGATGAGTAGTTGGTTCTTGTGTTTCAGCTACTTGATTTGAAAAGGATGATGTCGCATCATACTGGGCCACTGGTTCTTGTGTTTCAGTGCCCATGGGTGGAATAGGTAAAGATTCCAGAATTTGGGAGGTTGGAGATGCACGGGGTTTTAATTGGATGGGTTGGGGGTTTAGGGCAGTGGTAGTGGTGGCTGCCCTTGTTGAGGCCCTTGTTCATTTTCTTTGTAAAAAGGACGGAAAGAAAGGAATTTTCTTTCGTTTGCGTGGGGGATTTTCCTCAGTGATGGGATAGGGATAATTGTCTAGTTCAGAATCATCGCTAAGGATATGAACGACAGGAGTGGATGATTTTGGTAAAATGTGGGGCAGAATTGGTATGGTAGGAAGATTAATTGGATTGATTGGGTCTGTAGGCAGACTGTTAGGTATTTTTGGAGGGTCTGGAGGGTTTTGTGGTTGTTGTTCCTGAAGATTTTCAGGATATTCAACAGCTTCTTGGGGGTCTATGGGTGGGTTATTTAGTGGAGGGTTTTGTTGGAAAAAACCCTTTTGGATAAGAAGTTGAGCGAGACGATGATGGGTGAGGGAAAGGGTGAGATTTTTAGCCTTTTTACAGTAGTGCGACATATTTTTAAGACATCCAAGCAGATAATAAGAAATGTTCACCAATCTAGCATGCCGTAAATGAGACAACAGGACAAAATCATACTGGTAGACTACCTGGTATCAACCTTCACAGGTAAGGTAGTGTTTGACGAATTTTTCAACTTTCGGCCATGGAAGCGGCAACGAGCTGAGTTGGACACCCCGGCTTTTGGGCTCAATTTGTTCCCCTAGCAGGAGGAAATCCTGCTGGGTATTAAGGATGATATGTTTGCGAATGAACCAACGAATTCCATTGGTAGGGAGACTTGAAACCTGTGCTATATCCTTCTTTGTAACCGAAATCCAAACCCCTTGAACAATGGAATGATCTTCCTAAATATTTCTAGCGAATTGAAGAACCTGTTGTTGATCAAATCCCTAGAGTCTCTGAAAATAACTGAGCCATCCTGCCTGTAGAAAAATTTGATGAACTTCTGGATACAGTTCTAACAGGGCTGTCGTGGCGGGTTCATACCATATAACAGGGCCTCCCATAGCTAACAATTGAGTAAAAATACACTGTTAGAGAGTCGAGTAACTGCTTCTGTGCAGAGTGATTTTTTTGGGTGGAGGCATGCAAATGGTGGTAAAACAACGAAAGGATGGTAAAAAGAGAATGACGGTGGTCGGTTCGTGTGAAATTATGGTGTAGTATTTCAATATCCCCCCCCCCCTTCAAGTATGACTGACATAATGATTTTACATGAGTGGTAATTATGAGTTGGAATCTTCTCATTAACTATAGTTCAATTGTATTTTACATATAAAGTTTACATACCTCATCTTTAACTTTTGATTCATCCTTCAAACAAAATATAGTGTCTGTCCATAATAGTTCTGCAGTAGCCATGGCAGAGACTTTTGATTTGTTAGAGAAATTGTATCAAAGATTTTTTTAGTGGAAGGACAAGATGTAGTATGAGAGCGAAAAAGCTTATTGACAGAGAATGCTGAAAAGTTGGTGTTTCAGCAACAGGGAAAGAATAGAGAAATGTTTGCTGCAGAGTGATGTTGCAGAATACTGCTGAAGAAGTGGTGTTTCAGCAGTGGCGACGTGTTGTTGAGTAGTGGTGTTTCAGTGGTGAAGAAAATGAAAAAAGTTGTCGAACAATGGTGTTTCAGCAATGGGGAGGAGAATGGAGAAAGTTGTTGAACAATGGTGTTTCAGCAAATGGAGATAAGGGCGAAAAATTGCTGAACAGTGATGTTTCGGCAGTGGGGGAAAATGCAAAAAGTTGTTGAACAGTGGTGTTTCAACAATGGGGAGGAAAATGGAGAAAGTTGTTGAATAGTGGTGTTTCAGCAATGGGAAAATGTGAAGAATTGCTGAACAGTGGTGTTTCAGCAATGGGAGAAAAATGTGGAAAATTGTGGAACAGTGATGTTTCGACAATGGGAAAATGTGAAGAATTGATGAACAATGGTGTTTCAGAAATGGGAGAAAGGGAAAAAATTTGTTGAACAGTGGTGTTTCAGCAATGGGGAATCTTGGCTCTTCTTGAAGTAAGATCGTCCTTTCTTAGTAGGCCTTGGCTTTGATCGAGAATCTGCAAAAATCAATTGTAACATGCTATTTTTTGACAGGGATTATTAGTAATGAAATCTAATCTAATACTAAAGAAATTAAATTAAAAAGAATGAATTGCAATGAGGGGTAGGAGGTCCCTCTAAAAAGAGGTAATGAGAGTCTACCACACATGTGGCCTTAAAATCTTCTTTGGAAATAGGGCGCTGGTACAGACAGATTCGATGACCATTTACAAGTAACAATGTTTTAGAGTCATCAATTGTGAGGAGCCTTACTTGTTCCATTGGGGAAAATAGTGTCCACTTCGTAAGGTCCAAGCCATCTTGTACATAGTTTCCCTTGAAATTCTTTAAACCGAGAATCATACAGTAGGGCCCAATTACCTTTTTGGAATTGCTTATTTTTGATAGTTTTGTCATGCCATTTTGATCTTTGTTGTTGAATCATGGTTGTCTGATGAATGGCATCTAGTCTTTTTTCATCCAATTCATTAAGCTACTGCAACCTGGCTGTCTGTGCATCTGTCAAATCAAGGTTGACAGCTAAAGCAGTCCTTAAGGTTTTGATTTCAAATTCTACAGGAAAGACTGCGCTTTTTCCATAGACTAATTCATAGGGAGAGAATCCTGTAGTATTTCTCCAGGTAGTTTTGTAGACCCATAATGCTTCAGGAAGCCTATGAGACCAATCCTTTCTATTTTCCTTCACTATTTTTGTGAGAATGACTTATATTACTTTATTTGTGCTTTCCACCTATCCATTGGCTTGGGGGTGGTATGTTGTAGTCATTCTACGCTGAATATGATATTTTTGAAGGGTGGCTTTAAAACCGTGAGAAGTGAAAGGAGGTCCCCCATCTGTAACTCATTCTATTGGCACTCCAAATCTGATGAAGATGTCTTCAAATAGAAAATATAGAACTGCTTCTTCAGTCGCTCTATGGAGTGCTTTAGCTTCCACCCATTTGGTCATGTAATCTGTGCAGACCACTATGTAAACTTTTTGATTGGACGGGGGGTTAATGGGTCCTACAAAGTCTAAGGCCCATCTTTCGAATGGTTCAAGTACTATCTGGGGGTTTAATGGCATTTCATATCTATGATTAGGTTGGCCCATTCTTTGACAGCTATCATAGGCCCAAACATATTTCTTTGCATCTTTAAAAAGTGAGGGCCAATAATACCCCATCCTAAGAATTTTATGTCCTGTTCTCTTATCAGCAAAATTCCCTCCACAAGGGCCATCATGAAAAGCTTTTAATAGATCATAAACCTCATCTTCTCTAATGCACCTTCGGATTTCTTGATCAAGTCCTGTGTGGAAAAGACACCCACTTATCCAACTATACCGAGCACTTTGTTGAATGATTCTTCTTTTCTCTCGGTGGGATAGGTGTGGTGGTAACTTCCCTGCAACCAAGTAGTTAGCGATGTCTGCATGCCATGGTGAGTGAGAAGATACTGCAAATAGATATTCATCAGGAAATGAATCATCTACTAGGCTATCATCATCAGGCGTTAACCGAGAAAGGAAATCAACAACTACATTTTCTTTTCTTGGTCTATCTACAATTGTAATATCAAATTCTTTCAATAGTAGTAACCATCTGGTGACTCGAGCATTTGTGATAGGTTTGTTCATTAGATATTTGATAGCTGAGTGATCAGTATGGACAAGAGTAGAGTAGCCAGTGATGTAATGTGTGAATTTATTAATAGCATAGATAACTGCTAAGAATTCCTTTTCGGTAACTGTATATTTAAGTTCAGCAGGAGTCATATTCTTGCTAATGAAGTAAATAGCATAAGGGATATGATTTTCTTCTTGTCCCAAGACAACTCCTATTGCAGTATCTGAAGCATCAGAGGATATATGAAAGGGAAGTGTCCAATCAGGTCCTCTAAGAATAGGAGCTGTAAATAACTGATGTTTAAGTGTATTAAATGATTCCTGGCAAGAATTAGTCCATTTGAACTCAACATTTTTCATTAGTAACACAAACAGGGGAGAAGCTATTTTGGAATTTTTTTTGATAAATCTTCTGTAGTATCCAACATGTTCTAGAAAACGTTTTACCTCTATTTGGGTTTTGGGAATAGGAATATTTTTAATGACTTGTATCTTGGATGGATCCACCTGGATTCCTTGAGCTGAAATAAAATGTCCAAGCGCTATTCCTTCACTCATCATCATATGACATTTTTCTGTACTTAAGGAGAGGTGGGCTTGTATACATCATTTAAGCACTTTCTCAAGGTTTTGTAGTGCTTCCTGAAAAGAAACACCATAAAGAGTAAAATCATCCATAAAAATTTCCATAGAGTCATTAAGCATATCAGAGAAGATTCCTATAACTGCTCTTTGGAAGGTTGCTGGTGCATTACATAGTCCAAATGGGAGAACTCTATAAGCAAAAGTTCCCCAAGGGCTAGTAAAAGTGGTTTTATCTTGATCTTGGGGTGCAATTTTGATCTGATTATACCCACTGAAACCATCTAAAAAGGAGAAAAATTTCTTCCCTGACAAATTGTCTAACACCTGATCAATGAATGGTAATGGGAAGTGATCTTTTTGAGTGGCTTTATTTAAGGCTCTATAATCTACACATACTCTCCATTTCCCATTTTTCTTAGGAACTATTACCAACGGGGAAACCCATTCACTGTCTGATATAGGATATATAAACCCTACATTGAGCAATTTTTGAAGTTCTTCTTTAAGGATTTCTCTTAAATTAGGGTTCATTCGTCTTTGGGGTTGGAAAATCGGTCGATAATCTTCCTTGATATATATACGATGAGTACATAATTCAGGAGAGATTCCTTTCATATCTGTATAGTCCCAAGCGAATGCTTCTTTATGTTCAAGAAGTAACTTCATTAATTTTTGTGTTTTAGCATCTGTCAGATTGGGGTTTATGTTCAGTGTTTTGCTAGGTTCAATTTCTACTGGTATACTTTTAGAAGAGATGGTGTCTGATGTTTGGGGTGGGTTTTCAGAGTTAAGGTTTTCCTGGTTATCTGACTCCAAAAGTGCAGTTAGCTAGTTGTGAGTTTCTGGAGTCACGGAGGAGGGTTCACAAATAAAATTATTAATTACTTCATCCTCGGTGGCATATTTAAAGCTTAAAGCTTGTCCGATAGTCAAGATGGGTTGAGTAAGTTGATCATCAAAATCTACCCATACATAATTATCATTATTGATCAAGGGTGTAGCATGAGGGTAGAGGGTAAGCTGTTTAGTCTTGTAACCTTTCGAAATTGTCATTGAACCTGATCTACAGCTGATAAAAGCATCTGTTGTGGCTAGCCAAGGCCTGTCAAAAATTAGAGGGTGCCCCCCCAACTTTGTTTTAGGTTGTAATACCACAAGGTCAACAGGATAATTCCAGGATTCCACTGAGATAATTAGGTCTTCAATGACTCCCTCCAGTTTGATTGTAGATCGGTTAGCTAATTCTAGAATAGTTGGGGTGTTTCTGATTTCATTTTGCAGTTGTAACAGTTGTAAGGTTTCCAGAGTCATAATATTGATAGCTGCACCTAAGTCTACCAGGACTCGAGGGATTATCATTTTTCCAATTTGTACTGAGATGGTAGGATGGCCAGGATCACCATATTTAATTGGGGGAACTTTACCTGACATTAGTGCAGACAAGTCACCCATGACATGAACTGTAAGGGGATCTTTAATTTTCCTACCAGGTTTCTTAACACAAATGTCTCGCATAGTCCTGGCATAAATTGGTACATCTCGAAGTGCTTGTAATAGAGGAATTTTGACATAAAGATTTTGTAATTCCCCTAGAAGATTGAAAGCAGGTGGCTCATGCGTTTTAGTTAAAGCTAAATGCTCAGGAAATGGTGGTTTTTCTATTTCAGCAGCAATGTTAGAGGATGATTGTACCTCTTTGGGTACATCATGCTCTTTTGTTTCCTCTTTATTAGAAGAGGTAACATCAGCTATGATGGGTTCGACTATTCTCCCAGATCGTAAATGAATGTCAATGCATTGTGCAGGGAGAAGAGAAAATGTAGCCTGGTTATGAATATCAATGCACTGCACAGCTTTATTATTGGGGTTAGGGTTAGGTTGTACAGGTAGTTGGGGTCTCATCATTTGATTGTTTGGTGGAGTACTTGATGGTAAGGAGAGTGGTTGTAGAAATTGTGATTGAGGTAATTGATTTGGGAATGAGGGTTGTTGTCCTCTCCAATTTGGATTCCATTGGTTCAGATAGGGTTGTTGTTGTTGTGGAGGCCAAGGAGTCCACATTGAAGGATCAACAAAGGGTGGGTTAGTTTGTTGCATAGGTGGATAATTCATTTGATTTAGATATTGCATTTGATTATAGGGAGGGTAATTCATTTGATTAAAAGAAGGATAGTTATTCCAACGATTAGAAGATGTAAACGACATATTAGGATTCATACCTTGTCCCCGTGGTTGCCATTCCCTTCTCTGTGTAACAGATAGACAAATTCATCTTGTTCATCAGTTGGTTGTAATTTTGCCTTGATTCCTGGTAAAGAAGGGCATTGTTGAGTTTCATGATCCTTATCACAGATGGTGCAGACTGGCTTTTTGTCCAATGGGCATTCCCTTCGTGGGTGCTTGTCTCTGCATTTAGAACAAAAGATGGATAGAGCTGCTTCTGCTTCTGCTTGATTCTTTTGAATCTGCAGGGTATCAATTTGTGAGGCAAAAGAGATTAACATTTCAATTTTAAAACCTTCAAGTAGATTACCTATTTCGGCTCTTGTTGCTCCTCCACTGGCTGATTTTTGAACTCTTGAAAATGTAGTATCCCTGCTATTTGATCTATTCCTTGAAGCTCCTCTTGAACATATTTTACATAGGTTAACAATCTCATCATATGATTCTTTAGATATGTCCCCTTTTCCAATCATATTCAACATATCTAGACAGTCATCCCTTACTCCTTTTAGTAATATTGTTTTAAGAATGTCTTTACTTACATTGGGGTGACTAGATGTTTGTAGATTATACTGTATCCTTTCTACAAAGTCCTCCAGATTTTCATCCTCTTTCTGTATCATCTTAAATAATTCTTCCCTTTTTTCTCTTGTTTGGCAATAGTCCTGGTATTTATGCAAGAATTTCTGTTTCATCTGATCCCATGTTGTGATTACATGGCCTCCAAGACTCATGAACCATCTTAGTGCATTTTTTTTCAATTTTGCTGGAAATAACTTTAATTTTTGAGCATTGGAAATGTAATCATAACTTCTGCATAATATGTCAAACTCAAAAAGGAATTCATCAGGATCCTCTGAAGATAAACCATGAAAGTTAGGTAGTGCAAAGAGTGGAATTTTTTTCATGGGAGCTACTCCTCTAGGAAGATCACCAATAGGAAATACTAATGTGGAGAAAGAGTTTTCATCATTTACCTCTCTTTCAGGACCTGCATATTCTTCATGATGCAATTCTTCATTGTACTCATCCATGTTTTCTTTTGTTTGCTCCCCTGCAGCGCTTGCTCTATCCTCAATGTTTCCTGCTAGTTTCTCGACTATCTCAGGACTCCAAACCTCTTTCCCCATTTCAAAGTTTTCTTGAAAAGAAGGTTGGGACTTTGGTTTCCGAGATTTTGGTCGTTGAGGAGCAGCAGATTCCGATTTTGATATAATCTCGTCAATGCAAGTCTTTCTTCCTCCTCTTCTTCTACCCCTGCCACCTGTAGGGTCAGTTTCTTTGGGGTCTCCTCGTCCTCTCATGCAATCTTTATATCTAAAAGAACACAAGTACTTTTGAAATCTATAATTACCTTCCCCGGCAACGACGCCAAATTGTTGGTCAATATAATTGCTTATTTAACTAAACAATCAAGTGCTACATAAATTGTCAACCCAGGGAAGTCTGTTTATTTCAAAGGTAATCACACACTGTATATGCTCAATCTCAAAAGCAACCTAGAGTTGTAGTAAAAATACATTAATCACACCTTGCCTTGAACAAACTGAAGTTCTACTTTGAATTACAGGAAAACAACCTACCTATTGCAGAGTTCAAAGTTTAAAGAAATAATTGTCCAAAGAATCCTGGATTACATTAAGAAATAACAACCTAGGAAAGAAATCCTTCAAGACACTGTAAAAGGAAAGACCGAATATCTTGTAACAGAGAACAAGACCCTATTATCCAAGCAGGAATATTCAACACCTGTTTCCGATCATCATACTTTCATGAACTCACTACTAATTGAAATGATTGACACACACTGAAGACTAACTATCTCTTAACATAGAACATGACCCTATTCCCCAAGCAGGAATCTTCAACACCTGTTTCCGATCATCACACTTTCATGAATTCATTGTTAATTGAAATGATTGACACACACTGAAGAATAACTATCTCTTAACATAGAACATGATCCTATTCCCCAAGCAGGAATCTTCAACACCTGTCCCTGATTATCACGCTTTCATAAATTCACCAAACAAGACTACTAACTAGAACAATTATCAGTTACCCAAGAATGAATTATATGAAAACAATGTAACAACCAATAAAGTAGACTTTCAGCAAGACAAAGTTTAGTAGAGTAGTGTTTCAGCAAAACAGATTTCAGTAAAGTAGTGTTTCAGCAAAACATAATTTAATCAAGGCATGAACAAAAATAACACTAACACACTACAAAGATAATGGGTGAATCTTGTGAAGAAGGTGGGCCCTCCCTTCTCATAAGATTCCCCTGAAACGAGAGGAACTAGAAAGAAATGCTCAGAACAAACTTTTATTCATCTGCCAACTATATCATATTACAATGTCTGGAGTAAAACACGTCCTTCTCTATGAATCCTTTCTCAGCCAAGAAGAAGATCCATTCTAATGATGATTTCCTCTTATTTAAAGAGGACAATCCCCTCGATACAATTTGATCAAAAAATTACATGTGTACATCTGAATCCCATTCTTAGTCAGATCTGATCTCTATACTAGAATAGGATATCTTGGTCTCCCGTAACAAAATGCTATTACAATAATTGAAAAGGTGCTGAGTGAGGTGTTGTTGTTGCGGTTGGAGTAACAACTTCCTTATTTATCTTCTTGTTACTGCTATTGTATGTTGTTTCAACATCGCAAATCACCGTCTGTTTTAGCAACGGGATTTGCGCTCTGACTATTTCAGCAACGTGGTCTCACACAACAACGATGGTTAATTCTGGCTCAAGGTGCAGTTGTTGTGGTCAGCGTAACAACTTTGTGTGAATTGTTGTTTCAGCATCGTAGACCATGGAGTGTAACAACTTCTTCTTGTGTGAGTTGTTGTTTCAACATCATAGACCACAGACTGTTTCAGCCATGGGGTTTGTGTGCTTTGACTATTTTAGCAACGACCTTAAACAACAATGCTAATATGTAGTTCGAACTGTTTCAACACTTATATATTTTTGATCAATGGTTAAGTACGAGAATAATGTAAAATTATATGAAAAACAGATTAAACATATAGTAAAGAGAAGAGACGTTATATACCTTTGAAAATATAGGGTAAGGTGATAATGTGAGTTTAAATGTGAGTGAAAAAGGGATGTAATGGTAGCAAAAAGTGTGAACAAAAAGGTACATTATAGGGTCCTAACAATGAATACATCCTAAAGATGAAATATTTAAATGGTTTTTGAAGAATGACTTAATATACATCTGCATATTTATGTTTTCTTCATGTACATGAAAGATTATATCAGAACATCTATTCCACCACAGAAAGAGGAGATAAGTATTGTTCAGAAGAATGGTTTTTAAAATGGAGGTTTGTGAACTTTCATAGATATAAGTAATTTTTTGGAAGAATGGCTTAATATGGATATTTATGAGTCCTTTAATTTGAAAGGGCATTATGGAATTTGATTATATGACCACTGCAGAAGAGGAGAGAAGTATTTTACTACTGAGGAGATTAGTATTTTACTATTGAGTAAATAAGATCAAATAACATCACCTGGGATGAGAATTTCACATGAAAAATTTAGGACTTTATCCACAAGGAGATAAGTATTTCATTGGAAGAATGACTTAATATGGAGATTTGAGAACTTTTTTCATACATAGTTCTATATTTTTTTTCAGATTATTATCTAACTCTGAACACAATTTGTTTTTACCAAGAACACAATTTTTCACTTTAATTTTTTTTAAGATTTTAGATAAGATTTTACAAATTGTTTAAATCATGTATGCTTAATGTGGAGAGTAACTATTTTAAATCTGTTTAACTATGGTTGGGTATGTTATTATTTCTTATTGATTATTTAATATTAAGTTAAAGTATATATGCTAATATGTGTTATTTTTTTTTATTATTATTGTTTTTAATTGTTACAGGTGTCTAAATTATATTTGGTGGAAAATATGTTTACAATATATTTGGTGGGAAAGAGTATGTTGTAAGATGAGACTTAACTCTTTTGGTATGTATGTCAATTTTGTTTTAATAACAATTTTTGAATAATGTTTTATTTTCCATGTTTGAATTGTAAATTTTTATTTTTTGAATTCTATTTTTTTTGCAGGTTTGAATTGCAGGTATCAAGTGATCTATCTTAAAGTGATGGCTTAGATTCCATAATTTTGGAGTTAAATGTCTTAGCTTTTGTTATCATCCTAAAATGGATGTGGAACCTATGTATTTGGCAGTGTAACTATTCAGACTTTGATTATATATATATATATAT
>ML787350.1:5836-20627 GCA_009831015.1 Picea engelmannii | reverse complement strand
GTTAAAAACAAAATTTTAATAATAGATACATTGTTGGGGGAAAAAATAACTCATTATCATTCCTTTCATGTTTAAGGAACATACTGTTAAACAATTTTAAAATTGACATATCAAAAATTAATAAAATAAATATGAAAAATAGTAATTGGAAAGTTAACAAAATTCTTTACAAGTTTTGTTTTTACTGTAAAGTGAAATTCTAAATAAAAAAATACTTTTGTATACCAGAAGTTGAAGAAGTTGTGAAAATATAGTTTTTTTTTCTCATAAAACAAGCAAAATAGACACCCATCTTCATGATTTCACCCAATGGTCAACGATAGTCATAGATAGGGTAAAAAATGCTAAATGTCATCCATAGTCATGATCTACCATGGTCATGGCCAACCATGGTTATCTATGGACAACAACTATCAAACATAGTAACCATTGTCAACCACGGTCATGGTCAATCAAGGTCAACCATAGTAAACCAAAGTCAACCAAGGTCTCCCAAAGTATTGATACTTTAGCAATGTATTAATTAATAATGTATTAATGTATTAGTTAATTAATACATTGATACCTTAGCACATTATTGTATTTATGTATTAATGCATTAATTAATAGACCATTAATGGATTAATTAATTAACTAATATTTTAATAAATTCATGTAATAATGCTAATTTAAAAAATAAATTAAGTTATTAATTAATTAATACATTAGTACTTTCACAAATTAATGTATTATCACATCAAATACATTAATACAATAATATTTTACAACACCACTCTATGTATACATTTAATTGATATATTTCATAAAAAACACAATTCTTATTATGTGTATATTAAAAATAACTTTTAATATTTTTATTAATAATCTACACAAAAATATCCTTTTATGCAATGGTATGGTCCACAATAGTTAACCCTGATTAACCATAGTCAATTGACACAGGCACGCCCCAACCTCAGACACGTCCGCTCTCACAGGACCTTCTTCTTCTCGGGCCGAAGAACTCGAAGGTTCTTCTATTTCCCTATCGAAAAATCTGCACCCACAGAAATATTTCCCCGAGGTCTCCCCTTTACCATCGAGAGATCAGCTAAATCTCGCTATCTCGGGAGTTCGAGACTTAAAGCTCCCAACTCTCCCTTTCAAATCTTTTGATACCCGATCTGGCGATACGGGTATAGCTCCTTCGGTGTGCAACCGTGGGCTAGGATTAATGTTAGTGCTTCTTGCACCCTTGAAATCTCACGACCTTGCAACCTCACGACCTCGCCAGTTGAACCGTCGAGTTTTCACCTTCCTAGTCCACGAGTCCCCGAGATGCGCGGTCCCACCTTATACTCTGCCATGCGTCCTCAAGAATCTCGGCTCCTCGACACTTCACAACTTGGCGTTCACACGAGTCTCGGCTCCTCGGCACTTCACGACATGGCATCCCCTTTGTGCCACCTATACTCCACTCACGCTCCGCTATGGCCCACACTGCTCTTCAGCTGTCGGAATATTGCCTCTTGCGACCTTGCGATCCCTGTAGCCAAACTCTCGAACCTTTTCTTGCGAGGTCCCAAGACCCGATTCCACGTGCGGATCCAACGGTCCTCTGGTGTTCCTGATCTAATCGTTGTCCTTCCCTCGCCACTCGCGACCTCGTGACTTGCGATGCCCAATACTCGGACTTTCACCCTGCGAACTCCTGAGTTCACGAGATCCATAGATCTATGCCACCTATCCTCCTCAGATGGACAGTTCACAACTTCTCGCCACTTTGTTGCTTTGTGACCTCACATCTCGCGACTTTTAACGCCAAATACTTGGGCGTTCACCCTGCGAACTCCTGAGTTCACGAGATCACCGATCTCTGACACCTGTCCTTTTCATATGGACGGATCTTGTCTTCTCGCCACCTTGCTACTCGCGACTTGGACTACCCAACACTTGGGTTCTCCATCGGCGAACTCCCGAGTTCGTGAGATCACTGATCTCTGCCACCTGTCTTCTACAGATGGATGGCTCCTGGCCTTCTCCCGAGCCTCAACTCTTCGAACCTTCGCGCCGTAACCTTCTTGCAACTCTGCAAGATCCGACAATCCTCGAAACTTCGCGAAATCTCCCGAGATGATTTCGACCGTCCGTTCTTCCCTTTGTAACTCACAAAAGGAAGAAAGGGTATCTCCCCACGAGATCGCCTCCGCCACTTCGTCAACCTGCGATGCTTTTCTCCGACTTCGAGTCACACTTATCTATGCTAATTTTTAGTGACTCAAAGGCTTGTCCTTCTTGAGTTTTTCTAAGTTACTTCAACCTCCATGAGGTTCTTTGCACGCACTCCTTGCGGAAAATCTTCAATCACATCTAAGTGTTGAAGTTCTCTTGACTCTGCGCATGCTTGCAACAATAGTATTTCAAGTCTCTGCTCAGTTACACGACTGAGACTACCTCCCTTAGCCTGCGTGTTCCTTGCACGGCTCGATGCCTAACTGCACCTTCACGATGAATGAGAACAAAAGCTATCTCTCTGAGCTTTCTGTTAACGCACTCCCTTGCGGACGACTTCAACTGCACTCCTTGCAGGAATCCTTGCTCAAGCAGAGAAACGATTGTAATTCATTCACTTCCTCTCAAATTTCCATCTTAACACATGAAATCATACGCACGGCATAACAACAAATGCATAATAGGAAGTAATATTCATAAGCAGAGCATTCAACACACATACACAGAGAATAACACAACAGCCATGAATCTGAATCAACTTCTTCTATTAATTCAAGATCTATACATGGGTGTTCTTCTATCGCTCTCTGCTACTCTCCTATGCTCTCTCCCTATTCCTCCTACTCTTCCTGAATTGATAATAATACAACAATACAATGAGGGTGTCTATATCCGTTTTCCCTCCTTCCATCTAAAACTATCTAATCTAGAAATAAATCCTACCTACCTGCATTAACTAGATTAAATGCCTTCTTATCTACTTCAGAAAAGAGCGTATGGCTCGAGGTCTGATACAATATACAAAAGGCGCTCCTTCATAAAGGATTCATTAAAGGTTTGGTGCTTCAATTTCAAATTCTTTCAAAGAAATATGTCATGTGTTAAAAAAAACACATGCGCTGCCTCCACGCTCGCTTTTGGCATTTGCGTTGCTCCTGTCCATGGGCTCCTGCACGGTCTGTCCATGATTTTGAATCTCTGCTTCTCTTTCCCAGCTGGCATCTTCCACTAGACAGTTCTTCCATTTGACCAGATACTCATAGTATTCCTTTCGTCTGGTATTCTTGGTCACCCTCTTGTAAAGTACACACTCCATCTGTGGCTTTTCTGCAATCGGCATCTGCTTCTGCCACTAGATCTCTGGTTGTTTATCATTTTCAGTTCCTGCTTCCTTAGCCTTATAGGGATATAAGTCTGAGACATTGAATGTCAGAGATATCCCGATCTCATCCGGCAATTCAATCTCATAAGAATTTTCTCCCAATTTCTTTAGGACTCTACATGGCCCAATTTTCTTCATTTTCAGCTTATTGTATGTTCCCCTTGGGAACCTTTCTTTTCTCAGATGTGCCAGAACTAGATCACCAACTTTGAACTGAAGTTTTCTCCGATGCTGATCTGCTCTGCGCTTATATTCCTGGTTCGATTTTAGCAATCGCTGCTTCACCCTGCTGTGAAGTTCCTCCATCGCCTCTGCGAATTCTTCAGTGCTTGCGTTCTTGGTCATTATCTGTTGTAAATCCCTCAGTTCAGATACTCCTCTTGGCTGCCTGCCATATACAATCTCAAATGGACTTTTTCCTATGCTTTTGTTCACTGATTTTTTGTACGCAAACTCTGCATGTGTCAACACATTGTCCCAGCTGCTGTGGTGCTCTGTCACTAAGCTTCTGAGCAAATCTCCCAGAATTCTATTCACCACCTCTGTTTGCCCATCTGTCTGAGGATGATAGGCTGAACTAAACATCAAGTTAGTTCCCAACTTCTTCCAGAGTGTCCTCCAGAAATGTCCAATGAATTTCATATCCCTGTCTGATACTATGCTTCTGGGTAAACCATGAATTCTAACGATATCTTTAAAAAACAAGTTGGCGATATGAGTCGCATCGCTGGTCTTATGGCATGGAACAAAATGTTCCATTTTTGAGAATCTGTCGACCACCACAAATATCGAATCATGTCCTCTTTGCGTCCTCGGTAATCCCAGTACGAATTCCATGCTGATTTCATCCCATGCCCTCTCTGGTATGGGTAAGGATTGATAGAATCCCGCATTCTTCTTCTGGCCCTTTGAATGCTGACAAATTCTACACCTGTCAACAAACTTCTTGACATCTGACCGCATCCTCGGCCAAAAAAATGCCTTTCTTATCTTTGCAAATGTCTTATCGTGGCCAAAATGTCCCGCCAATCCTCCGCTGTGCTTCTCTTTTAGAAGATTCTCCCTCATGGAGCAATTTGGAATACAGCTGGTTGCCTCTGAACAACAATCCATTTTGGATCATGTAATCCATCCATGGGCTTTTGTCTCTGAGAAATGGATTCTCAGCTGCCTCATATGCTTCTGCAAACTCTGCATCACTTGCATACATGTCTCTAATATTTTCAAACCCCAATGTTCTAACTCAGAACTCCTGCAGAAAAAAACACTTCCTGCTCAAAGCATCAGCCACTTTGTTGGTAGTACATGAAATGTGTTTAATTACAAATGTAAAATTCTGCATATAATCTACCCATTTAGCATGTTTTTGATTCAACTTCTCTT
Organism: Picea engelmannii; assembly: GCA_009831015.1. Classification (NCBI taxonomy): domain Eukaryota; kingdom Viridiplantae; phylum Streptophyta; class Pinopsida; order Pinales; family Pinaceae; genus Picea; species Picea engelmannii. Next base: position 15,871 of record ML787350.1, on the reverse strand, counting down.
GTTGAGTCACAAACTGCAATGCATGATTACCACTGTACAAGATAAATTCCTTTGGAATCAAATAATACCTCCACTTCTTTAGCGCCTGTATGATAGCATAAAACTCTTTATCATACGTGGAGTACTTTACTTTCACCTCATCTAGATTCTCGCTGAAATATGTGATTGGTCTATCCTCCTGGCTCAAGACCGCTCCTATGGCAAAGCCACTTGCATCACATTTCACTTGAAATGTCTTCTTGAAATCCGACAACACCAAAACCGGCTGTTCGGTGATCTTTCGCTTCAACAGATTGAATATTTTCTCTGCCACTTCAGTCCAATGAAAATATTTATGTCTTTTCTTGACTGTGTCCATCATTGCTGCGCTAATTCCACTGAAATCCCTGATGAATTTCCGGTAGAAACTAGCCAGTCCATCAAAACTTCTCACCTCAAAAACATTTCTTGGTGACGACCAATTTTTAATTACCTCCACTTTACTTGGATCCATCTTCAATTCATTTTCCGATATGACAAACCCCAAGTAAATGAGTTCTGTATTCATAAATGAAGATTTCCTCATGTTGATCAACAACTTTTCTTGCTGTAGATTTCTCATTACTGCAGCTAAATGCTTCAGATGTTCTTCTTTTGATTTGCTGAAAATCAATATGTCATCCAGATAAACAATGACAAAATTACCAATGAATTCCTTCAGCACTTCATTCATCAGCCTCATGAAAGTACTTGGTGCATTCATCAAGCCAAACGGCATGACTAGCCATTCATACAACCCTTCGTTTGTCTTGAAGGCTGTCTTCCATTCATTGCCTTCCCTCATGCGAATCTGATGGTATCCACTTTTCAAATCGACCTTTGAATTTTTTTTTTCCCCGCTCAGGCAATCCATCAGATCATCCATTCTCGGCAGTGGAAATCTGTATCTGATGGTAATTTTATTAATGGCTCTAGAGTCTATACACATTCTCCACCCTCCATCTTTCTTTGGACTTAGTACTGTTGGAACGACACATGGACTTAAACTTTCCCTGACCAGTCCTTTATCCAATAGTTCCTGTACCTGCCTTTTAACTTCTTCGTTCTACTACGGCATCAATCTGTACGCAGCTTTGTTTGGAAAAATGGCTTCTGGTATGAGGTCTATGTGATGACTCACACTCCTCATCGACAACAACGAATGAGGTAATTTTTCTACCACTATGTCAGCGAACTCCTCCAGTAGTTCCTGAATTTCTTCTGGCAAATCATCCATTCTTGTGCTGGTCAAAACAACTCTTGGTTTCCTGACCACAAAGAACTGTGGATCTTCCTTCTTCTTTACCTCCGCCAGAAGTTCTTTCCCACTCATGAGAAGTATTGTGTTGCTTACTTCCGTCTTCACCTCCTTATCCTTTATCAGAAGCAATCTGTGTGTCCTCCCATCCTTCTCTAAAGTGTATGTGTTCATCCTCCCATCATGAACCACATTTCGGTCGTATTGCCATGGTCTGCCCAGCAATAAATGACATACATCCATAGGAATAACATCACAAAGAATTTTATCATTATATCCTCCTATCTTGATGTCAACTAAGCATTGTTTAGTGACACTCACCTGATGTCCCTTCTGTAGCCACGAGACTTTGTATGGACTTGGGTGATCAGTTGTCTCCAACTCCAGTTTCTCCACCATCTTAGTTGAAACGAGATTGTCTGTGCTACCACTATCCACGATAACCTTGCACACCCTTCTTTGGTTTTGCACGTAGTTCTAAACAGTCTGTTTCTTTGAGCTGAACTCTCCTGCACCTCTTTCTTAGGCGTCAAAAGGAATTTTCGTATCAGAAGTGAGCTTCCTCTTTCTGTGCTTTCTGCTTCAACATCTCGCCTCTGTGCTTCGGCGATGTGAGCTTCTCCTCTATCCTTTTTCCTATCTGGACAGTCAATTGCTTTATGTCCATCCTTTCCACACATGAAGCACGTGATGACTCCACCTCTGCCTCTTCCTCTACCTCTGGTACGAGGAAAAGTGTTGTTGTCAGTGTATCCTCCACTCTGTTCTGTCTGTTGCCTTCGTTGTTCAGTGTGATGGCCTCGCTGAGAAATTTTACCTCTTTCTGTTTTGGTCTGAGGCTTTTTCCAGTCGTCCTTGGATTTCTGGAACCTATCCTGAGCAACTGACTTATCCTTTGGTTGGATTCTACCTCGGCCTCGCTGTGCTGGCTTACGGCTTAGCTTTTCTTCTACCTTCAACGCCATCTGATACACATCCTCCACCATTCTGATGGTTGTCATACTCATCTGATCCTGGATATCGTATCTTAAGCCATTCATATACCTGACAACTTTTTCATCATCGCTCTCCCGATGACCTACCCTGATATTGAGCTTGTATAATTCTTTAGTGTACTCCTTTACCGTCATCAACTTCTGTCTTAGGTTCTGCATTCTCTTGAACAGTGTGATTTGGTAATCCCTCGGGATGAATTTTGCCTTCATTTTCGCAATCATTCGATCCCATCTTCTGATCTTTTGCTTGCCTTTGGAACGTCTATCTTCTTGAAGCTCGTCCCACCATAATGATGCATGTCCCTTCAACTTTGTGACGACATGCTTGACATTTTTATCCTCTTCGATATCCTCATAATCGAAGTAGGTGTCAAGAGCCCTAATCCAATCCAACAGCTCTTCTGCATCTAGACTTCCTTCATAAGCTGGAATGTCCATCTTTGTCTTTGAACTCATCCAGGCGATAGCTTTTATTAATCGCTCGTTGGCTGCATCTTCGGCTACAACTTCTCCTTGCGGCTCAGCTTCAACTTCGCCTTTGGAGTCACTCAGATCTCCAGCACTGGCTGTGCATCTCTGTGCTGCTTCCATATCTTCCAATCTCGCTCGGAGATCACGTATCTACCTTTCCATTTCTGGATTCGGTGCTGGCCTGCCTCTTCTTCTCATCTCCCTGTCTTCTAGGTAAGGTGACTGCCTTTCCCTTCTAGGCGGCATGGCAAATTCTCTCTCTCTCATCTATAGAAACAAAGAGTCAATCCTGCTCTGATACCACTTGACGTGTGTATCAGAGTGCTCTTTATCTCCTTCTTCTCTTGCCTGAAATATCCAGACAAGAATTCCTTCTCAGAAAACACTTGACGCAGGCGCGCCCCAACCTCGGACACGTCCACTCTCACAGGACCTTCTTCTTCTCGGCCCAAAGAAATCGAAGGTTCTTCTATTTCCCTATCGAGAAATCTGCACCCACAGAAATCTTTCCCTGAGGTCTCCCTTTTACCACCGGAAGATCAGCTAAATCTCGCTATCTTGCGAGTTCGGGACTTAAAGCTCCCAACTCTCCCTTTCAAATCTTTTGATACCCGATCTGGCGATACAGGTATAGCTCCTTCGGTGTGCAACCGTGGGCTAGGCTTAATGTTAGTGCTTCTCGCACCCTTGAAATATTGTGACCTCGCAACCTCGCGACCTCGCTGGTTGAACCATCAAGTTTTCACCTTCCTAGTCCACGAGTCCCCGAGATGCGCGGTCCCACCTTATACTCTACCACGCGCCCTCAAGAATCTCGGCTCCTCGACACTTCGCGACTCGGCGTTCACACGAGTCTTGTCTCCTCGGCACTTCGCGACACGAAGTCCCCTTTGTGCCACCTGTACTCCACTCATGCTCCGCTATGGCCCACACTGCTCTCCAACTATCGGAATATTGCCTCTCGCGACCTCGCGATCCCCATAGCCAAACTCTCAAACCTTTTCTTGCGAGGTCCCGAGACCCGATTCCACGTGCGGATCCAATGGTCCTCCGGTGTTCCTGATCTAATGACTTTCCTTCCCTCGCCACTCGCGACCTCGTGACTTGTGATGCCCAATACTCGGACTTTCACCTTGCGAACTCCCGAGTTCGCGAGATCCCTAGATCTCTGCCACCTATCCTCCTCAGATGGATGGTTCACAGCTTCTCGCCACTTCGTTGCTTCGTGACCTCGCATCTCATGACTTTTAACACTAAATACTTGGGCGTTCACCCTCTGAACTCCCAAGTTCACGAGATCACCGATCTCTGACACCTGTCCTTTTCAGATGGATGGCTCTTGTCTTCTCACCACCTCGCTACTAGTGACTTCGACTACCCAACACTTGCGTTCTCCATCAGCGAACTCCCAAGTTCGTGAGATCACTGATCTCTACCACATGTCTTCTACAGATGGACGACTCCTGGCCTTCTCCTGAGCCTCAACTCTTCGAACCTTCGCGCTGTAACCTCCTTGCACCTCTTCAAGATTCGACGATCCTTGGAACTTCGCGAAATCTCCCGAGATGATTTCGACCGTTCGTTCTTCCCTTTGTAACTCATGAAAGGAGGAAAGGGTATCTCCCCACAAGATCTCCTCCACTGCTTCGTCAACCTGCGACACTTTTCTCTGACTTCGAGTCATGCTTATCTATGTTAATCTTCAGTGACTCAAAGGCTTATCCTTCCTGAGTTTTTCTAAGTTACTTCAACCTCCACGAGGTTCTTTGCACGCACTCCTTGTGGAAAATCTTCAATCACATCTAAGTGTTGAAGTTCTCTTGACTCTGTGCACGCCTACAATAGCAGTCTTTCAAGTCTCTACTCAGTTACACGACTGAGACTACCTCCCTTAGCCTGCACGCTCCTTGCATGGCTCGATGCCTAACTGCACCTTCACGACGAATGAGAACAAAAGCTATCTCTCTGAGATTTCTGTCAACGCACTCCCTTGCGGACGACTTCAACTGCACTCCTTGCAGGAATCCTTGCTCAAGTAGAGAAACGATTGTAACTCATTCACTTCCTCTTAGATTTCCATCTTAACACATGAAATCATACGCACGGCATAACAACAAATGCATAACAGGAAGTAATATTCATAAGCAGAGCATTCAACACACATACACAGAGAATAACACAACAGCCATGAATCTGAATCAACTTCTTCTATTAATTCAAGATCTATACATGGGTGTTCTTCTACAGCTCTCTGCCACTCTCCTATGCTCTCTCCCTATTCCTCCTACTCTTCCTGAATTGATAATAATACAACAATACAATGAGGGTGTCTATATCCGTTTTCCCTCCTTCCATCTAAAACTGTCTAATCTAGAAATAAATCCTACCTACCTGCATTAACTAGATTAAATGCCTTCTTATCTACTTCAGACAAGAGCGTATGGCTCGAGGTCTGATACAATATATAAAAGGTGCTCCTTCATAAAGGATTCATTAAAGGTTTGGCGCTTCAATTTCAAATGCTTTCAAAGAAATATGTCATGTGTTAAAAAAAACACATGCTCTACCTCCACGCTCGCTTTTGGCATTTGCGATGCTCCTGCATCATCAATCATGGTCATGGTCAACCATAGTCAACCATGGTGAATGTCAACTATGATCAACCATAATAAACTTTGGTCTACGTCAAGCTCAATCATGGTTAACCATAGTCAACGATGGTTAAGTTCAACCATAGTACACCATACTCATCATCATGGTCAACAATAGTCAACCATAATTAAGGTAATGGTCAACCATGTTATAATTAAGGTCAAACATGGGGATTGTCATCCATAGTCATGATCAACCATGGTCATGGCCAACCATGGTCATCTATGGACAACAACTCTCAAACATAATAACCATTGTCAACCATGGTCAACCATAATGGAGGTCATGTTGAACACTAGTCAACCATAGTAACCCAAAGTCAACTAAGGCCTATCAAAATATTAATAATTTAGCAATATATTAATTAATAATGTATAAATGTATTAATTAATTAAAATACATTGATAAGTTTTTTTGTTAGCTAAATATCCCTGAGTGGGGATCCCACCCAACCTGGACGACACCAACCCTTGACATGATTGGATTTGAGGTGTTCCCAGAGGTTTCAAACCAATCACTTCACTTACAGAGTGCCTTAACAACTCACTCCCTCACTCTGTCCTCTACACCACGATGACTAATACATTGATACTTTAACACATTAATATATTAATGTATCAATACATTAATTAATAGACAATTAATATTATCACATCAATGTTTCCATTGGATGTAGCTTCTGTGGTTGGGAGAAGTGATTTTAAATTCATTATAATATATTAATTAATAATATTTTATTACATATAATTTTTTTTTAATATATTACTTTATTAGTATATTATTATTTTATTAATGTATTAATTGTTAATACTTTTGTAATGTATTAATTATCAATACATTAATATTTTAACACATGACTTTATTTATTAATACATTAATTAATAGACCATTAATATATTAATTGATTAATACTTTACTTCTTTAGTATATTATTTTTTTTTCAAAATAATGCATATAGTATTACTTTCTTAATCTAATAATACTTTAGTACATTAATGTATTACATTAGTACATTATTATTGTATATTATTAAATAAATGTAATAATTAATATATTTAAGCGGAAAGGTGTATGCCTATTGAAGATGGGCACAATTAATCACCCTTTAATTTAAAATTCTGATCTGATGGCTAACAATTGAAAATGCTGGAATATTCTTAGTCGTCCTCCCAAATCAATGAATGTGATTTACTCTTCATAACTTCCTTGTATTTTTGAATACATCAGTTAACCTGTTTACTTTTTAACATTTACCTAATCAGATTAATAAATTACCGTACCACCATATGATTTCCATGTTTAACTGATTAACCTTTGAAATTACCACATTTAAGATTAACTTTTGGATTTCCTCCCTTTGAAATTACCACATTTAGCTCTATGTGCGTTTCAGCTGTCCGTGCATTTCAATTCACAGAGTTGTGCTAGTAATATATTAATGGTCTTCTCCAAGACATGTTCGTTGACAACCACTTTATAAAGTGGTTATTTCTAGTGTAAACTAAAAAATATTTGTGAAATTAAAGTCATATATATATATATATATATATATATATATATATATATATATATATATATATATAATTTCAAAATTATTTTTTATTTTTTCTAAAATTCAATTTAATATATAAAATATGTTAAATATGGAAAAATATTTACAAACTCTAAATAATTAATCTAAAGTCAATGAAGTCATTGACTTGCGGCCGACCATATATCCTACCAGCACAGTTATGATAAATTATTAGTCCCCAAGGGAATTATAGTAATTGATTTTTCATTCTTAGTATTAGTTTGGCACAAAAACCAAGGAGCTTTTCTTGTTTTAAGGTAAAGTTTTGAAAAATCATATTATTAAACTTTAAAATTCCATATCATTTACTTAAGTTTTCAATTGGAGGTCTTATTTGGCCTCTTGTCGAGGAACAAGCGAAAAAAACCTTAGCTTTAAAGCACCCTCTAGCAAAAATTCTATGAATAATTTTTTAAGTCAAGCAATCCTAGAACTAGTTCTAGCATTACTTCCCTAACATTAAATGCTATACAATTTTTTCAATAGTTTAACCAAAGCTTTGACAATTTAAATAGAAATTGACACATACTCCCTACGCTTGTTTTTTCTCCCTACACCTATTTTGACATACATCTACTATGCAAGTTGTCCTATTCTCTCTATTTCATAGGAAAGTGGGTTAACAAAGCCACAACTCTGCTACTTTATTACGCAGATTATTCATCTCAAAATATTTGGCTTGCTTCATACAAGGTGCTGCTTACTTTGGCTTCACCTCTCGACCTCTCTGCTCAGCCGAAATACCCTGTAAGCAGAAAGACCCTGTAACATATTAAGTATGTATAGTTATCACATATATTTTTTATTAATCCAATCACAAATAGGTTTTGATAATCTGAAATCCAAGGTTTTACTAATCCGAAATTTGAAGGTTGAAGAAATAAAACAGAATTGTTTTACAACTATTTCTTATTGTGCTAATAGGTTGGATTATTTAGCAACAAAATGAACCTGGATTAGTTGGATGATATGGTCATTTTTAAACAATTTGTTTAGGAACGAGAATTTCTGAGGATGGCCACATGCATTTTTGTAAACATTTATTTTCGTAGTTCTTGCAAGCAACGCACAACTTTATGCTAGAAGATTGTATCATGGCTGGAATTTGAAGGGCTGTCACAAGGTAATTTGGCAGTCAAATACTGTCCTAAATTCTTCATAACCATGATTATAATTGTCCAAACCCTTTGAAACATTATATCTGTTTCAGAGTTATTGCATCTGAGAAGTGAATGATAGCGGTCGTTAAAATATCGGGTCTTCTAAATTTTAGAAATTTCAGTTTGCATTCAATACCTCTCTATACAGTAACTACAATAAGATAAAAATGGCATGGCGTGGAAGAGGATGTAGCTATGTAGCGCGGGACTAGGATCCAGCCGCAAAACAGTAAAAATGAAGGGAAAACGTGAATGATCTTGGTAAGTATGTTGTAGTTATTTTTTTTAAGGTAACCAAACTATACAATTACAGAGCTAAGCGATTGTAAACTTTAGATGTGTCAAGAATGCCAGGGATATTCTTGTGCCTTTATTAGTGCATCTTAGATGTAGATAATAAAATTAAAAAAGAATGGAAGACTTACCATGCATACAATAATCACAATTTTCCATGTCTTTTGGCCTTTAATAACAACATTCATCGGTACATTGTTCAGGCTGATTACCGATTTTACTTCCATTGAGCGTGATAATGGTATAGTATCATGGACATTGCCCCTCTTTCTTTGACCTTGAAATCGTTAGATTGAATGCGTGTTAACGGTAAATTCTCCTTGATGTGTGTTAATGTTGGATCAATATGTAGAGAAAAAACTAGAATGCGGGCCAATATAGGACATATTCTTTCACCTAGAACTCTTCAGCATAATTTTCCTCTTATTTAATCGTTCAAAGGTGTAATGTTGGGCATGTAACTGTTGCATGTGCCAACTGGTCCCTTTCTTCCTTAATTTTGGGGGTGCAATGCAGAGCCGAATCCAGGTCCATGCCAACAGCCTGAGTGTGGGATTGAATTGCCTCTGGAGGAGGTGAATAAAACTAACCAATCTATGAACTAAAGCAACAACCGACCCCAACTTAAAATCCATCTCCAATCTGATTTGTTTCTTTGTGGTGCAATATTAGATTTTTCAGGGGACAATATTGATATCTATGAACCTCCAACACCCATGCTTACTATCAATATGGTTTTCACATTGTTCAAGAAACAATGTCATTCCATAATTGAGCCCATCTCACAGGAGAACTTCAGTACCAGAGATTTCCCTAATAAAAATCGACTCGGACCACCGATGGTTGTTGGTTTTTTCTATATCAAGATTGAAAATAAGAATGAGAATGAGAATGATGACTATGACAATGAACGTATAACTTCAGGGACAAAATGTAGCACCAGTGGTTCAACTAGTAAGCGAAAAAAAAAAAACATTGAAGTAGCTGATATTCTGTCAGAGGGTCATGTATCAGCTTCAGTGTCGTTTGAGCATCTGAAAATTAGTCTTACATACCTGCCATAAATGAAATTCAAAGATAAATTGAGAACCATGAAATCCTACAACTTGTACTCATTCAAATCACACTGAATTGAACCAAACCCTTGATCTGGTCGGCCACCGCCAAGAGTCCATGGCAACCTTGTGGAGCATGCTAAGAGACACATGGTTGGTCATGCAGAGAAAGAGTTGTCGATATTATGAGGTTCTTGGTCCTTTAACGGTCACACTTTCCTTTAACTAATGGAGGAGGTTATCTCTAATAAAAATACATTTTAAATAAGTATAAATTTTTAAATAGACTATGTCTTAAATTTAGCATAATTTTTTATATTAGACTTTGTCTTAATCACTGTAAAAAAACCAACCATTTCATTTAATTTCCAAATATATTTTTCAGATAAATTGAAAAATTGCTATTATCAGTGGTTTGCAATTAGTTTCTTCATGAATTATGTTAGGTTTCTTCGTGTGTCCTTAAGTTGAAATATAAAAATATTTATGATTAACGAGAAGAAGAGACAATCTCTCCATTACAAACCTGTAATTAATTTTGTTTGCCCTTCTCACACAT
>ML787349.1:1306633-1323145 GCA_009831015.1 Picea engelmannii | reverse complement strand
TCATAAATTAAATATAAAATTTTAAAATCTTTATATATGAAAAATTATAATAATCAAATTATATTATCATAAAAATAAAATAAATTTAAAATAAGTTTTATAAAAAATATATTCCAAAACATTTATTAAAATTACAATATATCTAGAAATACTAATTTAACATCACCTTAATTTTGATATGTATGTTTTCACAGTTTTTCATAGTTGTTGTATAATTATTTTGGAGTTTGAACAGTGTAGAGTGTTTTGAAACGTTCAACTTTTCGAGTGTACAGACGCTTCAAACTCCAGAATAATTATAGAACAATCACCTTAATTTTACAAGAACCCTGGGGCACTCCAATTATACAAACTTTTTTTTTACAAGAACTGGAAAATTTTGTATTAAAAAGTTGTGGTCAAGTTAACTGAGGTACAAAAGGGAGGCAATGCTAAGCCTTGTAGTTCAACTTCTTTGAGATTTGGTCTCGCTTTTACAAAAAATGTGTCTACATACTTGCCATCTATCCTATCATTTATGTTACTGATGTGTTTTGAAGTATACAACCTGTAGTAAATACCATTTATACATATAGAAAGACAAAAAAATCTTCTAAAGTTTAAATCAGCTACCCGGTTCCTTTTTGACATCTAGAGGATCGTGCTGCTCCTAGTTTGCACCCACTGGATCATTGAGGTCTGGCACTTGGTTAACTGTGACTTCTGAAATGTTTCTTGAAGCTTCTTAATTGCTAACATGGATAGTGGACTGCCCATTGTTGTTTTCCCACTGCTACAGACGACCTTTCAGGTCCTCAATTTGGCTTCGTTGAGCAAAAACTTCATCGTGTAGATTTTCTATAAGATGGAAATGTTGAGAAAGAGTTTCTAACACAAAGGTCATCGTGGATTTGATTTCTCCCAATTGGATTTTCATTCGATGACACCTTGTGCATTCCCTATCCAATTCAAGTTGTCCTCGCCCTGCATCAGAATACAAAGAGTTTGTGTTCCTAAACACACTAAGAAGATTATTCTTCATGTTCTCCATGTTACCAATGGGGAAAAAACAACGAAAGGATGAGATGTGAATGGGCAGAAGTGAGGTCAGGGGAGCGCACCAGAGCCCCATAGTGATGTTGACTTCCAAGATCATCATGGGTGGGGGGGAAGGGTGGGCTATTCTCTCTTCATCGTCCACTCCCAAAAGACCAAGAGCCTTTCCTATGGCCAAATTGGCCATTTTGTCAGCCTCAACATTGTTTACTTGAAGGACATGAAAGTAATTGACCTTCAAGGATCTTGATAAGAGACAAATTCTATCTATGACCAATTTTAGACTCAAATTCTTAGTATCTAATCCCAGGATCATTGTTCTGATGATCATCTTCGAATCTCATACTACATTTAGAGTTTGAATTTGTCGATGTTTTGCCAGTTGAATGTTTTTAAGCAGGGCATAGGATTCGGCTTTATTATTCGATTCCTTCCCTAGATTCCAATAGAATTTCGAAATTCTTTTTCCTTCAAGTTCAAAGAGAACCGCCCCCGCACCTGCCTCCCATGGGTTTCCTTTATATGCCCTATCAAAACACAGAGTATGTCTTGTTTGACTTAAGATCCATTGGTCAAAGATGAAGGAAGAAGAATGAAGCTACCAACGTGATCGTTGCGAGGAAATGGGTCTCTGTGATTGATAAAGATTGAATTTCAAAATCTAGGCTTTCTTTGAGTTATTCCACATATTTGGATCCACTGTACTCATTCTTTTGGCGTTCAAAACCTCTGGCATTTGGGCTATTGCCTTACTTGCTACATTTTGAGGTTGTGTGCTTTTATTATGAAAGATAATTATGTTCCTAGCGAGCCAAATATGCGAGCTCACAAATTTGGGCGAAGATTTTCACAACCTTTTAAAAATAGACTTTCCAAGAAAGTACCCTTGATAGAAGTTTTCCCAATGCCCCAAATAAGACGTATTATTAATAGGCCATCTTTCTCGATGGATCAGTTCTCTATACACTATTTCCTAGACTTTCTTAGAAAAATTACACTCCGTTGGCTTGATCCATGACTTCTTTGACAAAGGACACAAGTGAAGGGGCCATGGAATCCTCTTTTCATCAAATTTTCTCCCGTTATAATCTTTCCTTGAGCTAGAGCCCAGTTGAAGATATTAATTTTAGAAAGCGCATTCGAGTTCCAAATGTTCTTCCATTGGGTTGATTGGATTAGATTCTTTTAGTTGGAAAGTAAAATTTTGTATCCTTCTTTTACTGTGTAACCAGCAGATCCCCAGCCACGACTGTCCTGGATGTCACGATGAAGGGGGAATGCCCCTTTGAGGATTGAAATCAACAGGCGAGCTTGACGTTGTAGGTGAGGGGGGAATTATCCTAGACACCATCCCTTCTAGGTTCCATCTTCATTCCAGGTTGAAATATCATAAAGTGTAATTTTGTGATATGAGATCATCCATGTTTTTAGATTTTAAATTTCTTTTGATCGAGTTATGAGAGCGGATCTCGAGACAGAATCTTGCAAAAGCATGATCAAATTTCCATTTCCTGGTATCCATGAGAGGTTTTCTTTGAAGAAGGGGATTTAGGCTCGAAGCAATTTCCAAATTTGAGTGCCAGATTGACATTTTGGAACTGAGTCCAGACATCTCTTTCTGACTACTAAATTGTATTTTTTTATTATGGTTGATTTCCACCATTCCTTTCAGCACGTTATCAATCTCCATAATAACTTGGCACCCATAGTTGTGTTAACCAATTCCGGGTCTCTAATTCCAAGCCCTTTATGTCTTTAGGAGAGAAGACTATATTCCAGTTTACTAAATGAAATATTTTTGTATTGGACTTCCCTCCTTGCCAGAGAAACTTGCGAATGAGTTGGGCCATATCTTTTGTTACACCCTTGGGAGCCAAAAGGAAAGAGAATTGGAATAGGGACAGGGAGGACAAGACTGGATTGATTAGAACTACACACCCAACAGGATTGAGCCACCTTGTCCCCCAAGAGTCCATTTTTTGTCTGATTTTCTAAAGAATTAATTGCCAATATTCTCCTGGGAGGGATTTTAAATACAAAGGCAGCCCAAGATACTTAAAGGTTTTCCATTCATTAGATATAGAAAATTCTAGGATTTGAGCAATACCTATAAGGCAGTGGGATGAAACATTCCACACATAGATTTGACTTTTGGCCTTGTTCAATTAGCCTCTAGAAACTGAGAGAAAGTTGTCCAGGACCTCTTTTATTCTTCTTGCCATGACTTTAGAGGTTCCACTTAGTAAAATTGTATCATCAACAAATTGGGAGTGATTCATTCTATTGACACCTTGAGCATTTTTTAGACCTGGTATTGTTCCATTTGTGCATTCCCATTCCAATCCTATGTTGAGATATTCTGCCATGAGAACATATAAGAGGGGAGAGAGAGGGAATCCATGCCTTAGTACCCTGGAAGCTTTAAAAAAGGTCGTTGGTCTACCATTTATGAGGGGATCAATCCACGGGTTAGAAGTGCAGAACCCAATCCAAGAAAGAAACTCTTGATTGTACCCAAACCTCTGCATCACTTTGTTGAGAAAGTCATGATCTACTCTATCAAAAGCATTTTCCATATCCAATTTAATTGCTAGACCTGATTCTCCTTAAGAATTGTTGGAATGAATTTCCTCCTACACCAGGAAAAAGTTATCCTAATTTTTTTTTCCTACCACAAAGCCCCCTTGGCTGGGGAGAATTAAAGAGCTAAGAAGAGGGATCAACCGATTAGCAATAATTTTAGACATAATTTTATAAGAGACATTACAAAGAGAGATAAGTTTGAATCTGTCAAAAGAAGTCGCTCCATTTTCTTTCAGGATTAACACTAAGATAGAGGAGTTGGTGGCCCCTCCCAGTCTTTTTGATTTATGGACATATCTAAGCATTCTGATAAAATCAAATTTAATTATGGACCAAGATCACTTATAGAAGTGGAGTAAATGCATTAGGGCCTGGAGCTTTATCCTGATGGAATTGATTGATTGCTTTTTCAATTTCCTCTTCTTCAATCTGTTGATTAAGCTTGAGATTATCATCTTCAGAGATTTTGATCGGAATGTGAGAGAGGAGCGAGTTACTTATATCTTCATCTATATTTCCTTCTGAGGTGTATAACTTAGAGAAGTGCCTTGTGGCTTGCTGCTTTATTTGATCAAAATCTTTTATGGATTCTCCCATCTGGGTTTTTATTTATGATATTTGATTTATCCATTGTCTTGTCTTTGTTTGTCTATGAAAGAACGATGTATTTTGATCTCCCGCTTGCAACCATAAGCTTCTAGATTTTAATATCCAAGTGATGTCTTCTTCATTTAAGGCTTGCATATATTCTTTGTGCGCCTTTTCTTCCAACATTATTTGTCTTTGTCGTACCTCATTTGTTTCAATATCCCCTTGTAGTTTTTCTAATTTTTTTTTTTTCCATAACCTATAGTTGATGCGGCCTCGAGGAGTTTTTGGTCCAAGATTTGAGGGCCTCTTTTACCATCTTCAATTTCTTCTCCCAAATGAACACGGGATACCCAGTGATCCATTGACACCAGGTTCCCGAAACAATAGGGAAAAACTCCAGGCAATCGATCCAGAGGGGGTTAAGCCAGAACATAATGGGCTCCCAATTCTTCTGATGTTCAAAGATCAATGAGATAGGACAATGATACGAGCCCGACCAAGGAAGAATCATAGAAGTAGTTGATTCAGGAAGAGAAAGAAAGGAGTTTCTAATTAGAAAACGATCAATCTTGGCAGCAATATGACCTGGCTCTGCTCTTTTATTATTCCAAGTGAATTGACCTTTGCTGGGAGGAACATAGAAGAGGTCCAAGTCTGAGATAAGCTCATCCATGTTTTCCCTATATTGGTCTCTCACGATGGATCCTCCTCGTTTTTATTTTAGGCCTCTTGTAGTATTATAGTCTCCCACAATGATAAGATTTTGAGGGAGATTTCCATTTGCTAAACCTAGAAGAGATCCCCAACATTCATCTTTTTCCAAGTAGTTTTTTGGCATATAAACATTGATAATTGTGAAGATCATACGTGTAGATTTCTTGGAAAGAGTTATATCATCTAGAACCGAGTTTGAAGATGATCCTCTAGTGTTAATTATTCTATATTCTAGAGTGTGCATAGTCCTCCTCAGGCTCCTCTTGAACTTATTTCTTTTCCTTCCCTATTTTCCAATATTTTTGCATTTCTTGGAGGGTTTCTTGCTCCCTCATTTTTGTCTCCTGGAGTAGAAGAATTAGAGGATATTCTACTATGATTAGCTTTCTTACTTCTTCTTTTTTTGCTTTCTCCCTAAACCTCTACAATTCCAGGAGACAATTTTCATCATTTACCAGTGTCCCCCCCCTCCCCCTTAGAGGGATGAGAGATTGTTCCTTTGGATTGGGTTGTGATTTTTTTACCTGATTTGCTCTCTTTTCTTGAGGCTTCCTCTAGTGTTATTTGGATGCTAATTCCTTCTCCCGATTTTCTTTTGTTTCCCTTTTGTTTCTATTGGATCTTCTTCCTTCTTTTTTTAGCTATGGTTGGTTGGGTGACTTCAAATTCTGAGTCGCTCTCAGAGTTTTCTTGGTGTTCTTCCTCATGGAGAGTTGGGATCGATACGATACCGATTTGAATTGAGATGGATCTCCCCCGCTTGAAATTTGAATTTCTTTTTCTTTTTCTCTTGTATTTTCTGTTTCTGTTTCTTCTTGTCACCTTTTTTCATCCCTTTCTTGAGATTCCCTATTATATTCAATATTTTCTTCTAGATTTATTAGCCCAACAAAACGATTTTGACTATATTCTTCTTTCTGTGGGGAGTTGAGTGGGCGATCTTGAGGGGCTGAGGATTTTTCGCCCTGCCCATATGGGAGAGTCATTGATGCAACCTTACCATTGGTTTTTTACCTTTTCGGTTGTTGCCACTGTTCTTGATTCAACTCTTGTGGCTTGGAAGATTTGGCTTGTGGGAAGTTTTTTGCAAAGTGCCCATATTCATGACATGCTTTGCACTTGAATGAAATTTTTTCATAATCAACTTGTTGTATATAAGACCAATTGTCCAATGTCAGTTGAATTGCCTCTGGTAACCCTTTTTCCAAATCCACTTCCACACAGAGTCTGGCACATGCTTGAAGCCCTTCTCGTGGTTAAACACGATCAATTTATTTTCCCAGCGAGTTTGCAATGTTTCTTAAGGTTTCATCGTTCCAAAAATGTAGAGGAAGGAAGGGAAGTCTAACCCAGATCGAGACTACTGACGGAATGCCATTTTCTGAACTGAAATTCCGAGTCCATTTGTTGAGATGCATTCCTCTTGATCCCATGAATACGGACCACTACGAAAGATTAAGTCTCTATCTTATTTTTTTTCAAAAAAGAGAACAAAGAATCCCTTACCACAAAAAGACACATACATTTGTCCCTGGATCATCTTCTTCAAATTAATATCTAGCCATTGATGCATGGCTATGGGAGAGGGCCATAGACCAGTAAACTACCCAATGAGCTCATTTTTTGCCAACCGAAGAGAGAAGGATCGAGCCGAATATGGAGGGAAACCAATTTTGGAATCTCGTCCATTTTTTAAACAAAACTGGAGGGGGCAAGCTTAACATATTTTTCATACAAAGAAATCAAAGCTTGAAAGGCGAAGAAATCAGGAGGAGGAGGCAAGTTTTGGGGGGTCTCCCCCCCCCATCTGAAGGGGTCATGGATGCACTCGTTGCAGTTGCGGAAACCCTAGATCAGAGCTTCAACCTCAAATTATTTATATTTAATAAATTTAAGTAAAAAAAATCCCGATTATACAAACTTAGCCACTCAAATCAAATGGAAAAAAATAAACAGAAAAAATCGTCGAAAAAGAGCCAAAAGGTAATGTTTAGACTATGCTTTAATTTACATGTGATGAGTTGGATAAGTTGATAAATAGAATGAATGTTATGTGGAACAAATATTATAATCTTTTCAGTACAGAATTGTAAGAGATAACTTTCTTCTTGATTTATCTGAATCTAATATTTGAAGTTATATTACTGCAAGAAACAAGTTATTTTAAAGTTATTATGTTTTAGGTTCATTCCAAATGAATGTCCAAATTAATAATATTAAAAAAAATGAAATAATTGATAACAAATCATGATAATAATAAATTAATGAAGCAACAACATTGTAGGCTTTTCCTATAAAGATTCAAATTCGTGGGGAGCTACATGTTAAAACCTCATGCCATGTTCACTATTATTTATTATGTATTATTCATATTATATCCACCATGATAAAGACAAACTAATCATCATATTCTACACTTATATAATCAACCCTAACTAGTATGACACTAAACTTAACCATTGACCCTTATGGCCTGTGATAAAACCAGGGATACAGGATGGATAGGTTCTTCGTTCATATATCCTTCCTAGAAGATTTTTTCTCTCTATCTTCTCTTATCCTTCCCTAGGTTGGGTTTGATCGTCATCCCGTTGCCCTTATTTTATTAGATTCTTTTTATTATGGATTTATCCCTTTCTGTTTCAACCCTCTTTGGCTCAATGACCCTTCCTTATTTGAGACAGTATCGAGCTCCTGAAGCCATTGGTTTTCAGGTTCCCTCATGTTCATTTAGGAGCAGAAGTTGAAAGCCACCAAGATGACTCTTAAATAATGGGCTAAGTATATATTCAAATCCTCATAAGTCGAACGTAAGGAACTTCATAACCAATTAGAAGATATCTAGGGGAAGCTAGAAGAAGAACAAGTTTCTCAAGACTTACTATAAGAAGAGAAATCCATTTTTCAGAAGTATCAACATGGCCTTGGAAAGGAGGAAGAACGGTGGAGGCTCAAGTCTAGTAGCCTTTGGTTGCAAGCAAGAGATAGGAACACAACATCTTTTCATCGATAATCAAAAGCTCATCTCTAGAAGAACAAAGTAAAATAAATCAAGACATCAGAGGGGACGATTATCTTCTCTTATGATAATATAAAGGAGGCAACCTTCAGGAATTTCGAAGAACTCTACACAGAGACAAGAATAATAGGTGAGGATGAAAAAGATGAATTACTACCGCATATTCCCTCCCAGTTAGCCCAGAGGAAAATGAATCTTTAGTTCGACCTATCATAGAAGCGTAGATTTTGGAGGTGATCCAACATTTGGACCCTAGCAAAGCCCCCAACTCAGATGTATTTACCACTTAATTTTTCATATGATGTTGGCACATCATCAAGTTAGATTTTGTAATAATGGTTCAATATGTTCATAAATATGCACATATGGGAGGATCAACCAAACGATGTTCCTTTCTTTGATCCCAAAAGAGGTAAACACTGCTTCGTTTTCAAGGCTTAGGCCAATTTCTATCTGCAATGTCTCATACGAAATTATAACAAAAACCATTGCTAATAGGATCAAAATACTTTTTCATAATCTCATATCTCCCAACCAAGGGGCTTTGTCAAGAAAAGGAAAATCATTGACAACATCATTCTAGTTCAAGAATCCATCCACTCAAGCAAGTCACAGGGAGAAAAGGGGATGATCATCAAGATTAATATGGTGAATTCCTTCGATAGAGTAAAACACACCTTCCTCTTTTAGATCCTTCATAAGTTTGGTTTTGGTGTTGGCTATATGGTTGGGTTTCGACCTGCATCCGTAGCTCGTGGATTTCCCCTCTAGTTAATGGTTTCCCCATGCCCTTCTTCAAAGACACCAGAGGTTTGAGGAAAGGGTTCCCCCTCTCTCTTCTTTTGTACATTTTAATGGAAGAAGCCCTCAATAAAAGATTTCACTTTGAAATAAGGGTTGGTAATATTGTTGGTATCGGAATGGTAAGAGGAACTATGAATATAAATCACTCTCAATTTGCGGATGACACCTTGTTGTTGGGGGGAGCCTCTATTGTCATTGTCTTGTTAGTTGTGAAAAAATTCAACTTTATGCCTAGAACATCAGTGTCAGAACCCTCACAACAATGGATAGGATTCTCCAATTCCCCTTTGAAGCAAACTGGAACTCCTTGAAATACCCCCTTCCGATGAATCGTGGTATCCTATCCTTTCCAAAATTAAGGAAAAAATTCATCAATGGGGAGTGCAGTGGCTCAACCCTGCCGATCATCTTGTCCTTATAAAGTATATCCTTTAGACCTTACCTATCTTCCAATTCTTTTCTTTTCTTGCATCGGTGAGTGTCAAGAATGCTCTTGCTCTAGAGTTAAAGTGCTGCTTACGGTAGGGGGGTAAGTCTAATTATAAAAGATTTCATTTAATAAATTGGAATATTGTCTGGGGCCCAAAAGCTCACAAAGGATTGGGAGTAAGGGATCTAGTTTTTGATGAACAGGGATCTAGTTTCGAGTGTGAGCAGAGGCGAAAGAAGGGAAGAAGAAGAGGAAGATGTGAAGTTTAAGACAGATATATCAGAGGTATTGCGATTCAGGGTTTCACTTCCTGACATTTTTCCGTAGGACGCGAACCCCGTTCTCAACGCCTGCCCGCTCCACCCAAGTTGCACAAATGGATATTGATGTTTGCTGACATGTATGTATTTTATGACGTGGCTTTATTGCTTACGTGGAGCAGGGACATTCCTGATCTGTACAGTTATTTTTCTTATTTATCAATTTATTGACCAAAATTAAAAATGAATCGAATTCCATTTTAAATATACCAGGGCGCATTTCCCATGAAAACTTATAAAGTCACACTATCATCTATTTTACTCTACATTCTATTTGCTTTTTTTATATTATTATATATTTGGAAATACAATTTAAACAATAAAAAATTTCATTTTTTCTATATTTAAGTAACCAAATTCCAACTAAAAATAAAATATTTAACACCATAGATTAAATATAAATTTATAAAATCTTTATATATAAAAAATTATAATAATCAAATTATATTATCATAAAAATAAAATAAATTTAAAATAAGTTTTATAAAAAATATATTCCAAAACATTTATTAAAATTACAATATATCTAGAAATACTAATTTAACATCACCTTAATTTTGATAGAAATACTAATTTAACATCACCTTAATTTTGATATGTATAATTATTTTGGAGTTTGAACTATGTAGAGTGTTTTGAAACGTTCACACTCCAATTATACAAACTTTTTTTTTACAAGAACTGGAAAATTTTGTATTAAAAAGTTGTGGTCAAGATAACTGAGGTACAAAAGGGAGGCAATGCTAAGCCTTGTAGTTCAACTTCTTTAAGATTTGGTCTCGCTTTTACAAAAAATGTGTCTACATACTTGCCATCTATCCTATCATTTACGTTACTGATGTGTTTTGAAGTATACAACCTGTAGTAAATACCATTTATACATATAGAAAGACAAAAAAATCTTCTAAAGTTTAAAAACATCAGCTACCCGGTTCCTTTTTGACATCTAGAGGATCGTGCTACTCCCAGTTTGCACCCACTAGATCATTGAGGTCTGACACTTGGTTCACTGTGAATTCTGAAATGTTTCTTGAAGCTTCCTAATTGCTAACATGGATAGTGGACTGCCCATTGTTGTTTTCCCACTGCTACAGACGACCTTGTAGGTCCTCAATTTGGCTTCGTTGAGCAAAAACTTCATCGTGTAGATTTTCTATAAGATGGCAATGTGGAGAAAGTGTTTCTAACACAAAGGTCATCGTGGAGTTGATTTTTCCCAATTGGATTTTCATTCGATGACACCTTGTGCATTCCCTATCCAATTCAAGTTGTCCTTGCCCTGCATCAGAATACAAAGAGTTTGTGTTCCTAAATGCACTAAGAAGATTATTCTTCATGTTCTCCATATTACCAATGGGGAAAAAACAACGAAAGGATGAGATGCGAATGGGGAGAAGTGAGCTCAGGGGAGCACACCAGAGCCCCATAGTGATGTTGACTTCCAAGATCATCATGGGTGGGGGGGAAGGGTGTGGTATTCTCTCTTCATCGTCCACTCCCAAAAGACCAAGAGCCTTTCCTATGGCCAAATTGGCCATTTTGTCAGCCTCAACATTGTTAACTCGAAGGACATGAAAGTAACTGACCTTCAAGGATCTTGATAAGAGACAAATTCTATCTATGACCAATTTTAGACTCAAATTCTTAGGATCTAATCCCATACTACATTCAGAGTTTGAATTTGTCGATGTTTCACCAGTTGAATGTCTTTAAGTAGGGCATAGGCTTCGGCTTTATTATTGGATTCCTTCCCTAGATTCCAATACAATTTCAAAATTCTTTTTCCTTCGGGTTCAAAGAGAACCGCCCCCACGCCTGCCTCCCATGGGTTTCCTTTAGATGCCCTATCAAAACACAGAGTATGTCTTGATTGACTTAAGATCCATTGGTCAAAGATTAAATAAGAAGAATGAAGCTGCCAGCATGATCGCTGCGAGGAAATGGGCCTCTGTGATTGATGAAGGTTGAATTTCAAAATCTAGGCTTTCTTTGAGTTATTCCACATATTCAGATCCACTGTACTCATTCTTTTGGCGTTCAAAACCTCTGGCATTTGGGCTATTGCCTTACTTGCTACATTTTGAGGTTGTGTCCTTTTATTATGAAAGATAATTCTGTTCCTAGTGAGCCAAATATGCGAGCTCACAAATTTGGGCGAAGATTTCCACAACCTTTTAAAAATAGACTTTCCAAGAAAGGACCATCCATAGAAGTTTTCCCAATGCCCCAAATAAGACGTATTATTAATAGGCCATCTTTCCTGATGGATCAGTTCTCTATACACTATTTCCTAGACTTTCTTAGAAAAATTACACTCCCAAAAGAGGTGTTGGCTTGATCCATGACTTCTTTGACAGAGGACACAAGTGAAGGGGCCATGGAATCCTCTTTTCATCATTTTTTCTCCCGTTAGAATCTTTCCTTGAGCTAGAGTCCAGTTGAAGATATTAATTTTAGAAAGCGTGTTCGAGTTCCAAATGTTCTTCCATTGGGCTGATTGGATTAGATTCCTTGAGTTGGAAAGTAAAATTTTGTATCCTTCTTTTACTGTGTAACCAACAGATCCCCATCCACGACTCTCCTGGATGTCACGATGAAGGGGGAATGCCCCTTTGAGGATTGAAATCAACAGGTGGGCTTGACGCTGTAGGTGAGGGGGGAATTCTCCTAGACACCATCCCTTCTAGGTTCCATCTTCATTCCAGGTTGAAATATCATAAAGTGTAATTTTGTGATATGAGATCATCCATGTTTTTAGATTTGAAATTTCTTTTGATCGAGTTATGAGAGCGGATCTCGAGATGGAATCTTTCCAAAGCATGATCAAATTTTCATTTTCTGGAATCAATGAGAGGTTTTCTTTGAAGGGGATTTAGGCTCGAAGCAATTTCCAAATTTGAGTGTCAGATTGACATTTTGGAACTGAGTCCAGACATCTCTTTCTGACTCCCAAATTGTATTTTTTTATTATGGCTAATTTCCACCATTCCTTTCAGCTCGTTATCAATCTCCATAATAACTTGGCACCCATAGTTGTGTTAACCAATTCTGGGTCTCTAATTCCAAGCCTTCTATGTCTTTAGGAGAGAAGACTATATTCCAGTTTACTAAATGAAATATTTTTGTATTCGACTTCCCTCCTTGCCAAAGAAACTTGCGAATGAGTTGGGCCATATCTTTTGTTACACCCTTGGGAGCCAAAAGGAAAGAGAATTGCAATAGGGGCAGGGAGGACAAGACTGGATTGATTAGAACTACACGTCCAATAGGATTGAGCCACCTTGTCCCCCAAGAGTCCATTTTTTCTCTGATTTTCTAAAGAATTAATTGCCAATATTCTCCTGGTAGGGATTTTAAACACAAAGGCAGCCCAAGATACTTAAAGGTTTTCCATTCATTAGATATAGAAAATTCTAGGATTTGAGCAATACCTATAAGGCAGTGGGTTGAAACATTCCACACACAGATTTGAATTTTGGCCTTGTTCAATTAGCCTCTAGAAGCTGAGAGAAAGTTGTCCAGGGCCTCTTTTATTCTTCTTGCCATGACTTTAGAGGCTCCACTTAGTAAAATTGTATCATCAACAAATTGGGAGTGATTAATTCTATTGACACCTTGAGCATTTTTGAGACCTAGTATTGTTCCATTTGTGCATTCCCATTCCAATCCTATGTTGAGAGATTCTGCCATGAGAACATATAAAGGGGGAGAGAGAGGGAATCCATGCCTTAGTCCCCTGGAATCTTTAAAAAAGGTCGTTGGTCTACCATTTATGAGGGGATCAATCAACGGGTTAGAAATGCATAACCCAATCCAATAAAGAAACTCTTGATTGTACCCAAACCTCTGCATCACTTTGTTGAGAAAGTCATGATCTACTCTATCAAAAGCATTTGCCATATCCAATTTAATTTCTAGACTTGATTCTCCTCAAGAATTGTTGGAATGAATTTCCTCTTGCACCAGGACAAAGTTATCCCAAAACAAATTTCCTACCACAAAGCGCCCTTGGTTGGGGAGAATTAAAGAGCTAAGAAGAGGGATCAACCGATTAGCAATAATTTTAGACATAATTCTATAAGAGACATTGCAAAGAGAGATAGGTTTGAATCTGTCAAAAGAAGTCGCTCCATTTTCTTTCAGGATTAACACTAAGATAGAGGAGTTGGTGGCCCCTCCCAGTCTTTTTGATTTATGGACATATCTAAGCATTCTGATAAAATCAAATTTAATTATGGACCAAGATCACTTATAGAAGTGGAGTAAATGCATCAGGGCCTGGAGCTTTATCCTGATGGAATTGATTGATTGCTTTTTCAATTTCCTCTTCTTCAATCTGTTGATTAAGCTTGAGATTATCATCTTCAGAGATTTTGATCGGAATGTGAGAGAGGAGCGAGTTACTTATATCTTCACCTATATTTCCTTCTGAGGTGTATAACTTAGAGAAGTGCCTTGTGGCTTGCTTCTTTATTTGATCAAAATCTTTTATGGATTCTCCCATTTGGGTTTTTATTTATGATATTTGATTTATCCATTGTCTTGTCTTTGTTTGTCTATGAAAGAACGATGTATTTTGATCTCCCACTTGCAACCATAAGCTTCTAGATTTTAATATCCAAGTGATGTCTTCTTCATTTAAGGCTTGGATGTATTCTTTGTGCGCCTTTTCTTCCAACATTATTTGTCTTTGTTGTACTTCATTTGTTTCAATATCCCCTTGTAGTTTTTCTAATTTTTTTTTTTCCATAACCTTCAGTTGATGTGGCCTCGAGGATTTTTTGGTCCAAGATTTGAGGGCCTCTTTTACCAGCTTCAATTTTTTCTCCCAAATGAACATGGGATACCCAGTGATCCATTGACACGAGGTTTGTGAAACAATAGGGAAAAACTCCAGGCAATCCATCCAGAGGGGGTTAAGCCAGAACATAATGGGCCCCCAATTCTTCTGATGTTCAAAGATCAATGAGATAGGACAATGATACGAGCCCGACCAGGGAAGAATCATACAAGTAGTTGATTCAGGAAGAGAAAGAAAGGAGCTGCTAATTAGAAAACGATCAATCTTGGCAGCAATATGACCTGGCTCTGCTCTTTTATTATTCCAAGTGAAATGAGCTTTGGTGGGAGGAACATCGAAGAGGTCCAAGTCTGAGATAAGATCATCCATTTTTTCCCTATATTGGTCTCTCACTATGGATCCTCCTCGTTTTTCTTTTAGGCCTCTTGTAGTATTACAGTCTCCCACAATGATAATAATTTGAGGGAGATTTCCATTTGCTAAACCTAGAAGAGATCCCCAACATTCATCTTTTTCCAAGTAGTTTTTTGGCATATAAACATTGATAATTGTGAAGATCATATGTGTAGATTTCCTAGAGAGAGTTACCATCATCTAGAACTGAGTTTGAAGATGATCCTCTAGTGTTAATTCTTCTGTATTCTAGAGTGTGCATAGTCCTCCTCAGGCTCCTCTTGAACTTATTTCTTTTCCTTCCCTATTTTCCAATATTTTTGCATTTCTTGGAAGGTTTCTTGCTCCCTCATTTTTGTCTCCTGGAGTAAAAGAATTAGAGGATTTTCTATTATGCTTAGCTTTCTTACTTTTTCTTTCTTTCCTTGCTCCCTAAACCTCTACAATTCCAGGAGACAATTTTCATCATTTACCAGTGTCCCCCCCCCTCCCCCTTAGAGGGATGAGAGATTGTTCCTTTGGATTGGGTTGCGATTTTTTTACCTGATTTGCTCTCTTTTCTTAAGGCTTCCTCTAGTGTTATTTGGATGCCTAATTCCTTCTCCCGATCTGCTTTTGTTTCCCTTTTGTTTCTGTTGGATCTTCTTCCTTCTTTTTTAGCTATGGTTGGTTGGGTGACTTCAAATTCTGAGTCACTCTCAGATTTTTATTGGTGTTCTTCCTCATGGAGAGTTGGGATCGATACGATACTGATTTGAATTGAGATGGATCTCCCCCGCTTGAAATTTGAATTTCTTTTTCTTTTTCTCTTGTATTTTCTGTTTCTGTTTCTTCTTGTCACCTTCTTTCATTCCTTTCATGAGATTCCCTATTATATTCAATATTTTCTTCTAGATTTATTAGCCCAACAAACCGATTTTGACTATATTCTCCTTTTTGTGGGGAGTTGAGTGGGCGATCTCGAGGGGCTGAGGAATCTTCGCCCTGCCCATATGGGAGAGTCATTGGTGCAACCTTACCATTGGTTTTTTACCTTTTCAGTTGTTGCCACTGTTCTTGATTCAACTCTTGTGGCTTGAAATATTTGGCTTGTGGGAAGTTTTTTTCAAAGTGCCCATATTCATGACATGCTTTGCACTTGAATGGAATTTGTTCATAATCAACTTGTTGTATATAAGACCAATTGTCCAATGTTAGTTGAATTGCCTCTGGTAACCCTTTTTCCATATCCACTTCCACACAGAGTCTAGCACATGCTCGAAGCCCTTCTCTCGTGGTTCAACACAATCAATATATTTTCCCAGCGAGTTTCCAATGTTTCTTAAGGTTTCGTCATTCCAACAATGTAGAGGAAGGAAGGGGAGTCTAACCTAGATCGAGACTGCTGACGGAATGCCATTTTTTGAACTGAAATTCAGAGTCCATTTGTTGAGATATATTCCTCTTTATCCCATGAAATACGGACCGCTACGAAAGATTAAGTCCCTATCTTATTTTTTTTCAAAAAGGAAAACAAAGAATCCCTTACCGCAAAAAGCCGCTGACATTTGTCCCTGGATCATCTTCTTCAAATTAATATCTAGCCATTGATGCATGTCTATGGGAGAGGGCCATAGACCAGTAAACTGCCCAATGAGCTCATTTTCTGCCAACCGAAGAGAGAAGGATCAAGCCGAATATGGATGGAAACCAATTTTGGAATCTTGTCCATTTTTTTAACAAACTTGGAGGGGGCATGCTTAACATATTTTTCATACGAAGAAATCAAAGCTTGAAAGGTGAAGAAATCAGGAGGAGGAGGTGAGTTTGGGGGGGTCTACCC
>ML787349.1:1285746-1300254 GCA_009831015.1 Picea engelmannii | reverse complement strand
TCATAAATTAAATATAAAATTTTAAAATCTTTATATATGAAAAATTATAATAATCAAATTATATTATCATAAAAATAAAATAAATTTAAAATAAGTTTTATAAAAAATATATTCCAAAACATTTATTAAAATTACAATATATCTAGAAATACTAATTTAACATCACCTTAATTTTGATATGTATGTTTTCACAGTTTTTCATAGTTGTTGTATAATTATTTTGGAGTTTGAACAGTGTAGAGTGTTTTGAAACGTTCAACTTTTCGAGTGTACAGACGCTTCAAACTCCAGAATAATTATAGAACAATCACCTTAATTTTACAAGAACCCTGGGGCACTCCAATTATACAAACTTTTTTTTTACAAGAACTGGAAAATTTTGTATTAAAAAGTTGTGGTCAAGTTAACTGAGGTACAAAAGGGAGGCAATGCTAAGCCTTGTAGTTCAACTTCTTTGAGATTTGGTCTCGCTTTTACAAAAAATGTGTCTACATACTTGCCATCTATCCTATCATTTATGTTACTGATGTGTTTTGAAGTATACAACCTGTAGTAAATACCATTTATACATATAGAAAGACAAAAAAATCTTCTAAAGTTTAAATCAGCTACCCGGTTCCTTTTTGACATCTAGAGGATCGTGCTGCTCCCAGTTTGCACCCACTGGATCATTGAGGTCTGACACTTGGTTCACTGTGACTTCTGAAATGTTTCTTGAAGCTTCTTAATTGCTAACATGGATAGTGGACTGCCCATTGTTGTTTTCTCACTGCTACAGACGACCTTGCAGGTCCTCAATTTGGCTTCGTTGAGAAAAAACTTCATCGTGTAGATTTTCTATAAGATGGCAATGTTGAGAAAGAATTTCTAACACAAAGGTCATCGTGGAGTTGATTTCTCCCAATTGGATTTTCATTCGATGACACCTTGTGCATTCCCTATCCAATTCAAGTTGTCCTCGCCCAGCATCAGAATACAAAGAGTTTGTGTTCCTAAACACACTAAGAAGATTATTCTTCATGTTCTCCATGTTACCAATGGGGAAAAAACAACTAAAGGATGAGAAGCGAATGGGGAGAAGTGACCTCATGGGAGCGCACCAGAGCCCCATAGTGATGTTGACTTCCAAGATCATCATGGGTGGGGGGGAAGGGTGGGGTATTCTCTCTTCATCATCCACTCCCAAAAGACCAAGAGCCTTTCCTATGGCCAAACTGGCCATTTTGTCAGCCTCAACATTGTTAACTTGAAGGACATGAAAGTAATTGACCTTCAAGGATCTTGATAAGAGACAAATTCTATCTATGACCAATTTTAGACTCAAATTCTTAGGATCTAATCCCAGGATCATTGTTCTGATGATCATCTTCGAATATCATACTACATTCAAAGTTTGAAGTTGTCGATGTTTCACCAGTTGAATGTCTTTAAGCAGGGCATAGGCTTCGGCTTTATTATTCGATTCCTTCCCTAGATTCCAATAGAATTTCGAAATTCTTTTTCCTTCAGGTTCAAAGAGAACCGCCCCCGCACCTGCCTCCCATGGGTTTCCTTTAGATGCCCTATCAAAACACAGAGTATGTCTTGGTTGACTTAAGATCCATTGGTCAAAGATGAAGGAAGAAGAATGAAGCTGCCAGCATGATCGCTGCGAGGAAATGGGCCTCTGTGATTGATGAAGGTTGAATTTCAAAATCTAGGCTTTCTTTGAGTTATTCCACATATTTGGATCCATTGTACTCATTCTTTTGGCGTTCAAAACCTCTGGGATTTGGGTTATTGCCTTACTTGCTACATTTTGAGGTTGTGTGCTTTTATTAGGAAAGATAATTCTGTTCCTAGCGAGCTAAATATGCGAGCTCACAAATTTGGGCGAAGATTTCCACAACCTTTTAAAAATAGACTTTCCAAGAAAGTACCCTTGATAGAAGTTTTCCCAATGCCCCAAATAAGACGTATTATTAATACACCATCTTTCTCGATGGATCAATTCTCTATACACTATTTCCTAGACTTTCTTAGAAAAATTACACTCCCAAAAGAGGTGTTGGCTTGATCCATGACTTCTTTGACAGAGGACGCAAGTGAAGGGGCCATGGAATCCTCTTTTCATAAAATTTTCTCCCGTTATAATCTTTCCTTGAGCTAGAGTCCAGTTAAAGATATTAATTTTAGAAAGCGCGTTCGAGTTCCAAATGTTCTTCCATTGGGTTGATTGGATTAGATTCTTTGAGTTGGAAAGTAAAATTTTGTATCCTTCTTTTACTGTGTAACTAGTAGATCCCCAGCCACGACTGTCCTGGATTTCACGATGAAGGGGGAATGCCCCTTTGAGGATTGAAATCAACAGGTGGGCTTGACGTTGTAGGTGAGGGGGGAATTCTCCTAGACACCATCCCTTCTAGGTTCCATCTTCATTCTAGGTTGAAATATCATAAAGTGTAATTTTGTGATATGAGATCATTCGTGTTTTTAGATTTGAAATTTCTTTTGATCGAGTTATGAGAGCGGATCTCGAGACAAATCTTGCCAAAGCATGATCAAATTTCCATTTCCTGGAATCCATGAGAGGTTTTATTTGAAGAAGGGGATTTAGGCTCGAAGCAATTTCCAAATTTGAGTGCTAGATTGACATTTTGGAACTGAGTCCAGACATCTCTTTCTCACTCCCAAATTGTATTTTTTTATTATGGCTGATTTCCACCATTCCTTTCAGCCCGTTATCAATCTCCATAATAACTTGGCACCCATAGTCATGTTAACCAATTCCGGGTCTCTAATTCCAAGCCCTCTATGTCTTAAAGAGAGAAGACTATATTCCAGTTTACTAAATGAAATATTTTTGTATTGGACTTCCCTCCTTGCCAGAGAAACTTGCGAATGAGTTGGGCCATATCTTTTGTTACACCCTTGGGAGCCAAAAGGAAAGAGAATTGGAATAGGGACAGGGAGGACAAGACTAGATTGATTAGAACTACACACCCAACAAGATTGAGCCACCTTGTCCCCCAAGAGTCAATTTTTTCTCTGATTTTCTAAAGAATTAATTGCCAATATTCTCCTGGGAGGGATTTTAAACACAAAGGTAGCCCAAGATACTTAAAGGTTTTCCATTCATTAGATATAGAAAATTCTAGGATTTGAGCAATACCTATAAGGCAGTGGGATGAAACATTTCACACATAGATTTGACTTTTGGCCTTGTTCAATTAGCCTCTAGAAACTCAGAGAAAGTTGTCCAGGACCTCTTTTATTCTTCTTGCCATGACTTTAGAGGTTCCACTTAGTAAAATTGTATCATCAACAAATTGGGAGTGATTAATTCTATTGACACCTTGAGCATTTTTGAGACCTGGTATTGTTCCATTTGTGCATTCCCATTCAATTCCTATGTTGAGAGATTATGCCATGAGAACATATAAGAGGGGAGAGAGAGGGAATCCATGCCTTAGTCCCCTGGAAGCTTTAAAAAAGGTCGTTGGTCTACCATTTATGAGGGGATCAATCCACGGGTTAGAAATGCAGAACCCAATCCAAGAAAGAAACTCTTGATTGTACCCAAACCTCTGCATCACTTTGTTGAGAAAGTCATGATCTACTCTATCAAAAGAATTTGCCATATCCAATTTAATTTCTAGACCCGATTCTCTAAGAATTGTTGGAATGAATTTCCTCCTACACCAGGACAAAGTTATCCCAATTTTTTTTTCCTACCAAAAAGCCCCCTTGGCTGGGGAGAATTAAAGAGCTAAGAAGAGGGATCAACCGATTAGCAATAATTTTAGACATAATTTTATAAGAGACATTACAAAGAGAGATAGGTTTGAATCTGTCAAAAGAAGTCGCTCCATTTTCTTTCAGGATTAACACTAAGATAGAGGAGTTGGTGGCCCCTCCCAGTATTTTTGATTTATGGACATATCTAAGCATTCTGATAAAATCAAATTTAATTATGGACCAAGATCACTTATAGAAGTGGAGTAAATGCATCAGGGTCTGGAGCTTTATCCTGATGGAATTGATTGATTGTTTTTTCAATTTCCTCTTCTTCAATTTGTTGATTAAGCTTGAGATTATCATCTTCAGAGATTTTGATCGGAATGTGAGAGAGGAGCGAGTTACTTATATCTTCATCTATATTTCCTTCTGAGGTGTATAACTTAGAGAAGTGCCTTGTGGCTTGCTTCTTTATTTGATCAAAATCTTTTATGGATTCTCCCATCTGGGTTTTTATTTATGATATTTGATTTATCCATTGTCTTGTCTTTATTTGTCTATGAAAGAACGATGTATTTTGATCTCCCGCTTGCAACCATAAGCTTCTAGATTTTAATATCCAAGTGATGTCTTCTTCATTTAAGGCTGAATATATTCTTTGTGCGCCTTTTCTTCCAACATTATTTGTCTTTGTTGTACTTCATTTGTTTCAATATCCCCTTGTAGTTTTTCTAATTGTTTTTTTTTTCCATAACCTTTAGTTGATGCGGCCTCGAGGAGTTTTTGGTCCAAGATTTGAGGGCCTCTTTTACCAGCTTCAATTTATTCTCCCAAATGAACACGGGATAGCCAGTGATCCATTGACACCAGGTTCGCGAAACAATAGGGAAAAACTCCAGGCAATCCATCTAGAGGGGGTTAAGCTAGAACATAATGGGCCCCCAATTCTTTTGATGTTCAAAGATCAATGAGATAGGACAATGACACGAGCCCGACCAGGGCAGAATCATAGAAGTAGTTGATTCATGAAGAGAAAGAAAGGAGCTGCTAATTAGAAAACGATCAATCTTGGCAACAATATGACCTAGCTCTGCTCTTTTATTATTCCAAGTGAATTGACCTTTGGTGGGAGGAATATAGAAGAGGTCCAAGTCTGAGATAAGATCATCCATTTTTTCCCTATATTGGTCTCTCACTATGGATCCTCGTTTTTCTTTTAGGCCTCTTGTAGTATTATAGTCTCCCACAATGATAAGATTTTGAGGGAGATTTCCATTTGCTAAACCTAGAAGAGATCCCAACATTCATCTTTTTCCAAGTAGTTTTTTGGCATATAAACATTGATAATTGTGAAGATCATACGTGTAGATTTCTTGGAGAGAGTTACATCATCCATAACTGAGTTTGAAGATGATCCTCTAGTGTTAATTATTCTATATTCCAGAGTGTGCATAGTCCTCCTCAGGCTCCTCTTGAACTTATTTCTTTTCCTTCCCTATTTTCCAATATTTTTGCATTTCTTGGAGGGTTTCTTGCTCCCTCATTTTTGTCTCCTAGAGTAGAAGAATTAGAGGATTTTCTACTATGATTAGCTTTCTTACTTCTTATTTTTTTCCTTTCTCCCTAAACCTCTACAATTCCAGGAGACAATTTTCATCATTTACCAGTGTCCCCCCCCTCCCCCTTAGAGGGATGAGAGATTGTTCCTTTGGATTGGGTTGTGATTTTTTTACCTGATTTGCTCTCTTTTCTCGAGGCTTCCTCTAGTGTTAATTGGATGCCTAATTCCTTCTCCCAATCTGGTTTTGTTTCCCTTTTTTTTCTGTTGGATCTTCTTCCTTCTTTTTTAGCTATGGTTGGTTGGGTGACTTCAAATTCTGAGTCGCTCTCAGATTTTTCTTGGTGTTCTTCCTCATGGAGAGTTGGGATCGATACGATACTGATTTGAATTGAGATGGATCTCCCCCACTTGAAATTTGAATTTCTTTTTCTTTTTCTCTTCTATTTTATGTTTTTGTTTCTTCTTGTCACCTTTTTTCATTCCTTTCTTGAGATTCCCTATTATATTCAATATTTTCTTCTAGATTTATTAGCCCAACAAACCCATTTTGACTATATTCTCCTTTCTGTGGGGAGTTGAGTGGGCGATCTCGAGGGGCAGAGGATTTTTCGCCCTGTCCATATGGGAGAGTCATTGATGCAACCTTACCATTGGTTTTTTACCTTTTTGGTTGTTGCCACTGTTCTTGATTCAACTCTTATGGCTTGGAAGATTTGGCTCGTGGGAAGTTTTTTGCAAAGTGCCCATATTCATGACATGCTTTGCACTTGAATGGAATTTGTTCATAATCAACTTGTTGTATATAAGACCAATTGTCCAATGTCAGTTGAATTGCCTCTGGTAACCCTTTTTCCAAATCCACTTCCACACAGAGTCTGGCACATGCTTGAAGCCCTTCTTGTGGTTCAACACGATCAATATATTTTCCCAGCAAGTTTCCAATGTTTCTTAAGGTTTCATCATTCCAACAATGTAGAGGAAGGAAGGGAAGTCTGACCCAGATCGAGACTGCTGACGGAATGCCATTTTCTGAACTAAAATTCAGAGTCCATTTGTTGAGATGCATTCGTCTTGATCCCATGAAATACAGACCGCTACGAAAGATTAAGTCTCTATCTTATTTTTTTTCAAAAAGGAAAACAAAGAATCCCTTACCGCAAAAAGCCACAGACCTTTGTCCCTGGATCATCTTCTTCAAATTAATATCTAGCCATTGATGCATGGCTATGGGAGAGGGCCATAGACTAGTAAACTGCCCAATGAGCTCATTTTCTGCCAACCGAAGAGAGAAGGATCGAGCCGAATATGGATGGAAACCAATTTTGGAATCTTGTCCATTTTTTTAACAAACATGGAGGGGGCAAGCTTAACATATTTTTCATATGAAGAAATCAAAGCTTGAAAGGCGAAGAAATCAGGAGGAGGAGGCAAGTTTGGGGGGGTCTCCCCCCCCCATCTGAAGGGGCCATGGATGCACTCGTTGCAGTTGCGGAAACCCTAGATCAGAGCTTCAACGTCAAATTCTTTATATTTAACAAATTTAAGTAAAAAAAATCCCGATTATACAAACCTAGCCACTCAAATAAAATGGAAAAAATTAAACGGAAAAAATCGTCGAAAAAGAGCCAAAAGGTAATGTTTAGACTATGCTTTAATTTACATGTGATGAGTTGGATAAGTTGATAAATAGAATGAATGTTATGTGGAACAAATATTATAATCTTTTCAGTACGGAATTGTAAGAGATAACTTTCTTCTTGATTTATCTGAATCTAATATTTGAAGTTATATTATTGGAAGAAACAAGTTATTTTAAAGTTATTATGTTTTAGGTTCATTCCAAATGAATGTCCAAATTAATAATAATAAAAAAAATGAACTAATTGATAATAAATCGTGATAATAATAAATTAATGAAGCAACAACATTGTAGGCTTTCCCTATAAAGATTCAAATTCGTGGGGAGCTACATGTTAAAACCTCATGCCATGTTCACTATTATTTATTATGTATTATTCATATTATATCCACCATGATTAAAGACAAAGTAATCATCATATTCTACACTTATATAATCAACCCTAACTAGTATGACACTAAACTTAACCATTGACCCTTATGGCCTGTGATAAAACCAGGGATACAGGATGGATAGTTTCTTCGTTCATATATCCTTCCTAGAAGATTTTTTCTCTATGTCTTCTCTTATCCTTCCCTGGGTTGGGTTTGATCGTCATCCCGTTGCCCTTATTTTATTAGATTCTTTTTATTATGGATTTATCCCTTTCTGTTTCAACCCTCTTTGGCTCAATGACCCTTCCTTATTTGAGACAGTATCGAGCTCCTTAAGCCATTGGTTTTCAGGTTCCCTCATGTTCATTTAGGAGCAGAAGTTGAAAGCCACCAAGATGAATCTTAAATAATGAGCTAAGTATATATTCAAAGCCTCATAAGTCGAACTTAAGGAACTTCATAACCAATTAGAAGATATCTAGGGGAAGCTAGAAGAAGAACAAGTTTATCAAGACTTACTATAAGAAGAGAAATCCATTTTTCAAAAGTATCAACATGGCCTTAGAAAGGAGGAAGAACGGTGGAGGCTCAAGTCTAGTAGCCTTTGGTTGCAAGCAAGAGATAGAAACACAACATCTTTTCATCGACAATCAAAAGCTCGTCTCTAGAAGAACAAAGTAAAAGAAATCAAGACATCAGAGGGGATGATTATCTTCTCTTATGATAATATAAAGGAGGCAACCTTCGGGAATTTCGAAGAGCTCTACACAGAGACAAGAATAATAGGTGAGGATGAAAAATATGAATTACTACCGCATATTCCCTCCCAGTTAGCCCAGAGGAAAATGAATCTTTTGTTCGACCTATCATAGATGCGTAGATTTTGGAGGTGATCCAACATTTGGACCTTAGCAAAGCCCCCAACTCAGATGAATTTACCACTTAATTTTTCATATGATGTTGGCACATCATCAAGTTAGATTTTTTAATAATGGTTCAATATGTTCATAAATATGCACATATGGGAGGATCAACCAAACGGTGTTCCTTTATTTGATCTCGAAAGAGGTAAACACTGCTTCGTTTTCAAGGTTTAGGCCAATTTCTATCTGCAACGTCTCATACGAAATTATAACAAAAACCATTGCTAATAGGATCAAAATACTTTTTCATAATCTCATATCTCCTAACCAAGGGGCTTTGTCGAGAAAAGGAAAATCATTGACAACATCATTCTAGTTCAAGAATCCATCCACTCAAGCAAGTCACAGGGAGAAAAGGGGATGATCATCAAGATTAATATGGTGAATTCCTTTGATAGAGTAAAACACACCTTCCTCTTTTAGATCCTTCATAAGTTTGGTTTTGGTGTTGGCTATATTGGTTGGGTTTTGACCTGCATCCGTAGCTCGTGGATTTACCCTCTAGTTAATGGTTTCCCCATGCCCTTCTTCAAAGCCACCAGAGGTTTGAGGAAAGGGTTCCCCCTCTCTCTTCTTTTGTACATTTTAATGGAAGAAGCACTCAATAAAAGATTTCACTTTGAAATAAGGGTTGGTAATATTCTTGGTATCAGAATGGTAAGAGGAACTATGAATATAAATCACTCTCAATTTGCGGATGACACCTTGTTGTTGGGGGGAGCCTCTATTGTCATTGTCTCCTGATTCAAAGAAGTCCTAGATTTTTTCAAAAATGGCTTTGGGGTTCTTGTTAGTTGTGACAAAATTCAACTTTATGCCTAGAACATCAGTGTCAGAACCCTCACAACAATGGATAGGATCCTCCAATTCCCCTTTGAAGCAAACTGGAACTCCTTCAAATACCCCCTTCCGTTGAATCGTGGTATCGTATCCTTTCCAAAATTAAGGAAAAAATTCATCAATGGGGAGTGCAGTGGCTCAACCCTGCCGATCATCTTGTCCTTATAAAGTATATCCTTTAGACCTTACTTATCTTCCAATTCTTTTCTTTTCTTGCATCGGTGAGTGTCAAGAATGCTCTTGCTCTAGAGTTAAAGTGCTGCTTATGGTAGGGGGGTAAGTCTAATTATAAAAGATTTCATTTAATAAATTGGAATATTGTCTGGGGCCCAAAAGCTCACAGAGGATTGGGAGTAAGGGATCTAGTTTTGATGAACAGAGACTTAAGAGCCAAATAGTTTTGGAAACTCATTTTGGGCAACAATGATTGATGTAAAAAATTCATTCTCAAAAATTATTTCTTTGGGGATTGAGATCAGTGCTTAGATAGGGATCTTGAGGTACACAAGGGATCTCAAATTTGGAGACTTCTAAGGTATTCTCTCCTTCTCCTTCAAATCCTTCTGACACAGATTCCTATAAATGGAAATAAAATAAATATTTGGTAAGACAACATCATGGGGAATCCTTCTCTGCATCATGATCCAGTCCTCCTTCCGCTCCAAAATTGGTTGGATAGCCAAGGCATGTTTTCAATTTATTATATCTCTTCTTGGTTTAATGCTTCTGGAATTTGGCTTGGCTGGGATTTTGGAGATGTCAGGTATATCCAATGCACCATGGATACAAGCTTCAACTTATTTAATCAACGATCTCTCCTAAGTCAATATTTTGGAATAATATCTAGCACCTGGATGGCCTCCCAAAAATAAACATATTCTGTTGGACTTTATCTCATGGGATGATCATTGCTTGGGAGAATTTGAGAAAAACATGCATTCAAGGCCCCTCCAGGTGAATTATGTGTTGTTTTTCTAATGCATCTTCTCCTCACCTTTTTTTGGAATGTGATTTCTCTAGGTTAGTTTGGCAAGTTGCGTTGTAGGGGATCAGACACAGAGTTAGATGATAAGACTCCATGGGTCACCTTCTGGGTTGTTGGCAGTCCCATTACCTAGGTTCCTTCTTGCACAAGCCCATTTTTAAAAGTGTTTGGAATGCCCTCCCCAAATTCATCTACTGGCAGATTTGGTTGGTAATGAACAAAGCCATATTCAAGGGAGAAATTCCTCTTTTTGAAAAGGTTCCTTCTAAGGGCATAGTTATGATGTTTGAATCTTTTATCGCTCAATATCTCAAGCTCTCCCTTCTCTAGACTCTGGACCATTTGGAGGAATCTTGGTTTGTTCAGTTTTCCCTGCTGAACTCTTCTTCATTTTCTGTTTTTCCTAAAACACACTGACAATTTCAGTTCTCTCCCTCTGAATTTCGATGGTGGCAACAATTCCAAACTACTTACACTCTATGCTTTGATGGTGCATTAAAGAGAAAAATCAAGGTGGCAGGAGTGGGTGGGGCTCTTTTTATCCCTTGAGGATCTAAGGAAATTTCATTCTCTTATAGTTTGGGACAAACATCCAACAATCAAGCATATGCCTATGCCCTATTGCAAGGGGTCATTCTTGTTGGAGCTCAACATGTGCATCGTCTTATCATCTTGGGGGATTCTAAAAACACCATTTTCCATTTTACACTGGGATCCTCTTTGTGTGAGGTATAGTTATGCTCCATTATTCAAAGAATACGGGAAATTCTCCAGGCTATTCCTCAAGTGGAGTTTTTCCACATTTATCAGGAGAACCACGAGCCACTAGACCATCAAGCAAACATTACCACTACTCTAAAATTGGGGGATCTAGTGATAAATGGTTATGGTTCCTTCAAATCATATTCCCTAATGTTTCCCCTCAATCATTATATTTCATGGAGCATTCAAGTGGCCATAACACAAATCAAAGTCCTTCAAGACCGTCCTTAGGTAACGCAGTCCTCATCTGGTTTTGGGAAATCTGATGTTGCGTCTTCTCCCTTGGATGAGTTTTCCTTTCTAGATTTGAATTCCCATACTTTTGGGGCTGACATGGAGAATAGAGACAAAAGGGGTCCCCACTCTCTAGGGTAATTTAAATGCAGTTTTTTTTTCCTTTTTGTCCTAGAAATTTGCATTCGAATATATTATTTTAAGTATTTCATTGTAAATTTGCTTGTCAAACACCTTATATACTCAATTGTAATTTGGTTCAGATGTATATCAGAGCCTTCTAAAAAACTGAATGGTATAAGTTGGGATCTTTTCTTTTTGTAACCCTCACTACGTGCATTTGCCACAGTTTTTGCTAATACAAATCCACTAGTTCTTGTCAAAAAAAATTTGAATTTATGAAAATAATTTATCCTTCAACTTTGTATGGTTAGAACACTTTTGAAAATGTGTGATCTTACAAATACATTATATTGATTTCAATTGTCATTTGAACTAGAGCTAAAGTGTTGAGAAGAGAGCCACTGATGGTTGAGAAACCTATCACGGTCTTGAAAACAAATGTAGAAATGTTGAGCTCTAAGATATGGATAAAAAAAGTTCATTTTCAACACTTTAGTTATCACAACTATTCTTTAAGATTATGAAGTTTAGGTTAACCACACCTCTTGTTAGACTTGAAATTAGATTGAGCAAATCCAAAAATGCTTCATAACCTATAATTTTAAAGTTAAATGCATTACTCATTACTCAAGTTAAACATAGAGAGTCTATGTGTTATCACTTCGAGTATGAAAAATAAACACCACATACTTAAAGTAGGTTGGGTTAGAGATTTCAACACTTGGCTTAACTTTTGAAGCATAAAATAAGACAATCGACAATTTTAATTTACATTCATGCAAAGTTCAAAGATAAGACTACACATGATAATGAAATCATTGATAAGAGGAAGTTGAAACAGAACAAAGATCCTATATAGATCCTAATTTAGTGAATTAAAAATATTTTTCCAACATTATGATCTTAAAAGAAAAAAATGCATTCTGTCAAAATCATGACCAATGCTCATGATCTTCATACTGAAATTCATTAGTGGATTAAAACAAAAACATCTTGGAATGAGTGAATTTGTAAAACCTCTCATAATTGGATTGTCAACCTAGATAGTATCTACAAGAAAGTAAATGACCTTTATAACCATCATTAAAATTATATCTAATAGAATCATATAACTTGTTAATAACATTTAATCTCAGTCCCACACATGAAACTTGATACTACCCTCAATTACACTATATACTCTTACCCAAAATAAAAATAAAAATTTAATTAAGTAATTTATTTTAATTTATTAATATAACAAATAAAATTATAAGATTCCCACACTTCTTTGGATGAAATTAATTATTTTTTTAAACACCCTTTAATAACTTTCCTCTTTATCCTCCTTCTAGATCTTATGAGCACAGACCAAGTCCAACTCTTATTATGGCTTGGTCAATCGTCTAGAACAAGCTATTTAGTTTCTGAATAACACAGCGGCCGAAACCGCCGGCCTGCTCGCCCATAGATCAAACATTGAAGGATCTGCAGATCCTATTCTTCTCGCGAACGTTTCAACTCATGGTGCCCGCTCGGAGATCCCGCGTTCGATTCCGCTCACCTGCCCGCACATAGAAGAAACAATAAAACCGTAGGGCG
This sequence comes from Picea engelmannii, assembly GCA_009831015.1. Classification (NCBI taxonomy): domain Eukaryota; kingdom Viridiplantae; phylum Streptophyta; class Pinopsida; order Pinales; family Pinaceae; genus Picea; species Picea engelmannii. Next base: position 1,287,515 of record ML787349.1, on the reverse strand, counting down.
AGCGCGCAGTTGAAATTCTCAAACCCAGATGCTACCCTACCCATAGCATCATCCTCAGAATTTTCTTTTTGTTCTTATTTATTTATCACTTGCTCTTCTTCCACTGTAGTATTCATTACTGATAAACATTGGAACGATTATTATTGTAATGGCGACTTTAGTGCTCTTGGTATCGCAGATGCTCCGGAGAAGCAGACAATGCGCAGATCCTGTTCTTGCAAGCGTTTCAACTCATTATGGCCGCTTGGAGGTCCCGCTTTCGAATCCTGTAACATTGTCGAGTGTGAGCAGAGGCGAAAGAAGGGAAGAAGAAGAGGAAGATGTGAAGTTTAAGACAGATATATCAGAGGTATTGCGATTCAGGGTTTCACTTCCTGACATTTTTCCGTAGGACGCGAACCCCGTTCTCAACGCCTGCCCGCTCCACCCAAGTTGCACAAATGGATATTGATGTTTGCTGACATGTACGTATTTTATGACGTGGCTTTATTGCTTACGTGGAGCAGGGACATTCCTGATCTGTACAGTTATTTTTCTTATTTGTCAATATATTGAAAAATTGAAAATGAATCGAATTCCCATGAAAACTTATAAAGTCACACTACATTCTATTATAGTACTATGTCTTCTATATACATATTTATAATTTTTTTTTAAATAGTAAATTTTCCTTGAGTCGAAGAAAAATATAAAAATAATATATATTTATATAAGAATATATTTGTATTTGTAAAATATATTAATGTAAATTTATTTTAATTTAGAATCTATTAATTACTAAAAATAAAAACAATTTGTATGTAAATTTTTTAATATTTAAAAATTATAAATTAAGGTGATATTAAATTAATGTTTATATATATTATGTAATAGGTGACATTCTCATTTCCAATCAAATAATAATTTTTGATTTTTTAAAAAGAATAATAGAATGACTAATCTTTGGTATGATAAATAATGTAAAATTGTTACGCAAGTCATTAGAGATGTAAGAATAACTTTCACAACTATCTAAGCTGGATCCTAAGAAGTTCTAGAGGCAAATTCTAATCCAAAATACTAAAGAAAATAATATGATTCCCTTAAGGGACTAAAATTCCTACCTTAAAAGACTTTAAACGAGTTCCCTAATGCCATGGACACCATTCTTATTGTCCTTACAGAGGATGGAGTTTTTTCTTTGGGTGACATAGAGTTCGGGGTTGGTCGAAAGAGATTAACTGCAGTATTGGAGTCAAGCAAGGTTGTCCCTTGTCCCCTACACTTTTTGGCATATACATTGACACGTTAGAGGATTGCTTGGAAGAAACAGGTTGTGTAGGCCCTACTCTCACTGGTATAGTCATCAATTTTCTTATTTATGTTGATGATATCGCTCTTCTGGCGAGGAGTCCCCACAATCTTGAAAACCAACTAAGAATCCTCAATGATTTTTCCTCCAATATGGGTATGACTGTTCATACTAACAAGACTAAGGTCATGATCATTAAATCCAATAAGATCAATTATGATACCTTCATATAAGACAACAACAACTTGGAGGAAGTGTCTTCATACAAATATTTTGGAATCGATATTCACCAGGGATGATTTTAAGGATGGAAATTTATTTTAAAATGTAGAAATCTTGGCGAATCTTACTAATCCTTCATATGCCAACTATAAATGTTTGGCAATATTTTTGTAAAAACATTCAAATTTCTAAGGATTTTATATAGTTTTTATAAAATTTTGGCGATTTTTAAAGTAAAATAATTTTATCCTATAAA
>ML787349.1:1256326-1268489 GCA_009831015.1 Picea engelmannii | reverse complement strand
CCTTGTTGAAGCCCTAGTTATAGCTTTTAGAATCTATCAACTCATTGTTCAATTATGTGTAGGTCAACATGAATTCTAGAGTTTTCTTATTTGTATCATGCCTTCCATGTTCTATGGAAATCAACACAAATTCTCTCTCTTGTACATTCTTTGTATTTGGTTCCTCATTTCAATAGTGTGTGTTGGTTGACATAGATTCTTTTGTCTTTGTGTCAACACACACATTCTACTTAATTGTTTTCTTAATACAATGAATTTACAATTCTCTACTAATGATTCTGCTATTATTTTGGTGTCACTAGACACATCTTCCTTTTCACCTATGTCAATTGACATAGCCATGACCTTTGTATTCTCGAGATTGTAGGGCCATGTTATGGTAGGCTTTGATTTTGTTTCAGTGCTCTTCATGTCGAGATTTTGCATTATGGGTTATGGTAGTTAAGCTCATTAGGAGTTACAAGTCAGATAAAGATTACATTGGTTTAGAATTGTGCTTTATAGGGATTGGGGGTTAAATGTTTATAGAGGTTAGGTATGGCGAGAATTAAGGTTTAGGTGTTAGGGATGATAAGGGTTATAGTGTTATGGAGTAAAGTGGTTATATGGTTTGAGTATTATAAGGATTAATGTTTGTGAGATATAGGTATTAGGTGCTTAGAGTTAATAAGTTAGGTTTTAGCTATTTGGGGTTTATAAGTTAAAAATTATAGAGGTTATAAGTGATTAGGGTTAACATAGGTGGTAGACTAGTACTAATAATGGATAGATGTAATAGTTAATGTACATGTTTGGGGTTATAAGGGTTAAATATTAGGGTTAAATTTTCAATGGTTTAGGGGTTTGGGATTCTAAAAATTGTAGTAGTTATGAGTCAAATGCGTTAAAAAGAAAAGATAACTCTTCATAGGCCCCCGATGAAATCTCCAAATTTCCTAACATTGTCGTCCACCACCATGTCTCGGTTCGGGAATATTAACCCAATTCTCTTTCAATGTTCATCAGAGTGCACCCTTGATACAAGGATTCCCCATCTCTTAGGATCGACTAACCGGCCATGTCCAAGTGATGTTCACATGGAACATTTCCCCACTTCACTCTTCAAAGTTCTCATTTGAATATTTTCTACTACCACCAAGATCTGCACCAGGGGCACATGTTAATATAATGAACAAAAACTATATATTATATAATATAAAATATGACATATAATATAAAAAATATTTATAAAATAAAAATATATATATTATATAAAATATATAAAATATTTATAAAATGAAAATATTTTATATATGGTAAACATATATATGTTATATGTATGTTACATATATAACATATATATGTTACAAATATATAATATATATATGTAACATATGTAATATATATAACATATATATGTAACATTCGAACTGTAACATATATAACATATATATGTAACATTTGAACCGTAACATATATAACATATGTATGTATCATATATATGTTATATATGTTACATATATAACATATATATGTAACAGTCAAACATAACCCGACCGAACTAACCCCATTCGCATTGCACAGCCGAACAGAACCTGACCGGCCTAACCCCATTCGCATTGCACAGTCGAACATAACCCGACCCCTAACCCCATTTGCAGTCATCCCATTTGAACTCGGCCGACCCCATTCGCATTCATCCCTGAACTTGGCCGACCCCATTCACATTCATCCCTAAACTCACCCCCATTCACATTCATCCCTAAAATCGCCCCATTCACATTCATTCCGATCCACAAAGGCATATAGAGACCCCAACAAGAGACGCAGTGACCCCAACAAGGAGCCACAGAGACAAAGAGCGACAAAGAAGTGAACTAGACCAACAATGACTTCCATTCTGATACATTTTCCTCACTTTGTCCTTTTCAAAATTTTCATTATGAAAAGTCTAGGGCACACATGCATCATCATTTGAATGATATATTCTATATATTCGATCTAGGGCACCATGTTTGAATTAGATATTCTGCATATTTGAGTTAGGGCATATGCTAGGGTTTTCCTGGTCACAATGTTATCAGAGGGATAACATGAAATTTATGCCAACCATCTAAAACACTTCAAGAATCCATCTAAAATACCATAACTGCAAATTGGGCAGTCAAACAGTGTGAAATATCCTACAGTCCAAGTGTTTGTCAAAAGTCCACACTCATGAATTCATATAAAATTGCTACAACAATGAGTAAATTCATAACAACCTCTATAAACATTTTAGTGGCAAATTGTTTGACGAAAGACCAACACAGTTAAACCAAGAAAAAGACCAAAAATAATTGAGTGGGAATTTTATAGTTTTAAATGCACACAAAGCTCTTCATTAGTACATTGCTCATTTAGGAAATAAGGATCGGTATCCAGATTGGCCATTCCTAGTAGATTTATTCTCATCTAGTATAATCTTTGAACACCCCTACACTCATAATTGATTTTTTCTGACATGGACTATTCTTTTACTAGAATCCTAATAGTCTCATATTTTTAACAAGCTAGGACAACAACAACAAGGCAGATAGATTGCTACATGAACCTAGATGTGAAGGATTTCCACATAGCAGTTGTGTTGGGTTGAGATAGTTCAGGTGTTGGTTGGAGGATTTTTTCCATTTCATTATTTGGATAATTACATCTAAGTGCCCCTTCACTCCTTCCTTCCAAAATATATTCAACTAAGCATGGAGGGGAATTCCCACAATTCCAGCCATGCTTCTATCCATTTAAATTATTTTCTATGTATAGGCTTCTACCTTGAACAATCCCTAATTAGAGCACTCCTCCATAAATCCCCTTTAGGGTTTGACCAATATTCAACGTGCCATGTGGAGGTTCCTAATGCTAGGGTGCACCTCCAAAGGCTCCTATAAGTCCTAGTGCACCCTCTTCCACTCTTTGAATGAGTGCTCAACATAAAATGTTCTAATTATTCTTTGATGTGGCACTTATACTGTTTTTGTCATTGGGTTAGGGTGAACCTGTACAAACTTAAAACAATGTTTAATTGTGACTTTAGGTTAGGACCAACCTAAAAATAAATTAAATTTGTTTCTATTAATTAAATTTTCTTTCATTTGGATCCCCTCCTACTAGGGATGACCTCATCATCATCAAATATAACATCAAAATTTGTCCTTCCAAGTGAATTTGACCTTCTTTTTTCTTAAGTAGTCATCCATTAAGGTAATTTATTTCCTTCTTTTGTAGCCACAATGTCAATGAAGCATGTGTTATGACTCCAGTGGACCTTGTTTGACCATAGAGATACTTTCTAATGCCACATGGCACAATTTCAAGAAATATGTTCCTCCATTAGCTCTTTTTTTTTTCACATGCCTTACTCTGAACTTTCTCCATTGTAGGTATTTTTTTTTGTACTTTTGGTTTTTTCTTACTGTATGTAATGCTTTAGCCACCTATTGAAGTGTGACATTCATCTTCTACATAGTGATTAATTTAGCCATGGGTTTCGGGCCTTGGTTTCAATCTTTGGAACAAGGCTCTTCATCAATGATGCAACAAAAATGTAATGAAATCCATGTATCCATGCCTCAAATGTGCCAAATCTACCAAAATGGAATCTCTTGGTGAAATTTTCCTCTAGAACATCCTCCAACAAGCCAACCATATTTCTCCACACCTTGGACGATGAATGGTGCTATGGAAAGATGGAATAAAGTGCATAGCCTCCACAACTTGTAACTGCCATTGAAGTCTAAGGATGTTTTGTTGTGCTCGGATGACACCCACATTTTTAGGGGGTAGCAACTAGCTCCGCCTGGGAATTGCACTCCCTTTTGGGGTGTGAGAGAACTCTAGAATCTCTATTGTACCTAGAAGGTGAATCAACAGGTTGGATACCCATGATGGAATGGATCAAAATCTTCACATCCCCTCCACATAATACAATATTTCTTCAATCCCAATTCATTAAAAAAACTTGAGAATGTCCATCTAACTAACCATTCTTAAGGGGCACTACAAATAAATTCATGAGCAAAAAATGCCAAAGAGAGCATAAATGAAATCTATTGCTTATGAAAAACAAGTGTATTCTTCCTACCATACTCGACAACAATAAGATGAAAAATCTAAGTGAAATCGAAGAGCTAATGAAAAAATCATGTCATCTCATTGAAAGAAAGAGATATCGCCTTGTGTTTGGAAACAAACTAAAACGAAGCTACATCAAACTTCATTCAAGCATTTTCTGGAATCTTTGTCACTATATGGTTGAAAATTTAGGTGAGCTCTTCAAGAGAAAATAAAATGCCAAGATCACACTAACATTGGTGTGTGCTACTACATGATTGATCTATATAATATTCTATTACGTTGTTATAGTCATCATCTTCAACATATAAATAGGGTAGGCAATCATTTAGCCATGAATCACCTCTATGTACAAAAAATGCCCCTCCAAACATTGATGTACAAGATTCAATAGTTGTCCTCCTTTGTTTCCATACAAATCATTTGTCATAGAGTCTATAAAAAAGGTTTTAGAAAGCATCTTGAAGATAAACCCACAAAATGTTTGCTGCCCCTTTTCACTGCCATCTAATGATGCATGCCATTAAAAATTAGATCTAGGAAAACAAATGAGCTCATGCTCTGGGGTTTGATGTTGTCATTTGGAATGCTAAATTTCTGAAATACATCAACAATTGTGCATGTTGTTGTTACAAAAATATTGTAAAATTAGATCCCTTTGCAAAATTTTTGTGCATATATATAGTACGAGTCGAAGATATCCATGGCTGGAAAATTCCTGCATGTGTAATGTGATGAAAATTCCCCTTATGTTACAAGAAATATACCCCATTAATGAGGACACATGAATGTTGACTGATAATAGAATGTGAATCATATATGTTAGCATCTTTTGCCTCTCCAAGTTCATAGGAAATAAGATATGCAATGTCTTGGTCATGCTCGATGAGGCAGTTCTCAAGGTTGATTGAAAAAGGAAGGTTCAAATTCATGTTTTGATCCAAAAAATTCTCACCATCCATGTCATAGATGGGATCTCCATGAGAATATAAGAGATCCATATCTCATCTATGTATCACAATCACGAAAATAGTGCTCACATTATCATCCTCTTGGCTGTCATGTTATTCATTACATGATTTAGTGGAAGTATTTGCAAATTTATGTTCCTCCAAGGGATTTTCTATAACACACTCTATCCTCTTCAAATCATCAATGGATCCATCATCAAATTCAAAAATTTGAAAAGGTGGATAGATCACCAAACCCTTGACTACGATGTAGGGTGTAGTGGATGCTTGGATATCCTCCTCATGCAAGGGTGTGCTATCATCACAATGTGTTTGAACAAGAGGAAGTACATTATCTTCAATAGAATCTTCACCATGATTTTCACCATGGAGATCTTCTATATGAATAAATGCAACATTGTCTTCAAGGATTTCATCACTAGGCTTATTGTTCAGATCTACAACTTATGTATAAGTGGATCATGGGATGAAAGAGAAAGTTGGACATCCTCATGAAACTAATTTCCAAGCTTTACCTAGGATGATTTTAGGTACTTCTCTACAATGGTGATTAATGCGTTTAGTGCATTATATTTATCTTTGGTTTTATAAAATAGGATATTAGAAGGATCAATTGTGTATGAAAGCACCAAGTCATCAAGATCTCTTCTCATTCTATGACAAATATCAATCATAACATATTTCGTGTGTGATCCTTCAACATAACCAATATCCCAAACCTTGCAAAATGCTTTGATAAAACCTAAAAGAGAAGATATCTCTTTCGTAATACAATCATAAAACCATTCCAATGCATCATCTTCCAAGGGCATTCAAAATATCTTCATCATGACATACTCATTGGCAACATTAATATATGGAATGGGTTCAATGAAAGATGCAATATGTAGTGGAGCTGAATCAGTTTGTCCTTAGAACTTTGGAACTTGTTTTCCCCAGTTTGGATCAAAGAGCTCATTTGGATACTTTGGTATACCTGAGAAATATAATGGGTCGAACCATCCTTCCATCAATAATTCTTCTAAAAATTCCATATTTCTTTACTTCCAATATATTGATAAGTTGATACGAAATTTGAAAAACATATATCCATCATACCTTATTTCAATATCAATGGAGTTTCTAGGTGATTCTTCAAATACCTTCAAGTATCACCTCTACAAGTAACAGGTTCAGTTCAGATCTTCTAGAACGTGGTTTTTTTCCTTTGTGGAGTCACCAAATGGGAATAAGACAAGAGAAATGCCTTCATCAAATTATTGTAGCCAACCACTCTCATATAATTATGATCTATAAATGGTAGGCCTATGACATCTTGTCTATCTTACCAAGACATATCTTCATTGAAAAATAATAAATGTAAAAGTATTTGTAATTACTTTTGACCTAAGATCAACCTTCTCCATTGTGAATTCATTACCATGAAGAAATGGCTTTGTGCAAATACAGTTTCACTTCTCGGATTAATTGGTTGTGGTTCCAAGGCCAATTCCCAACAACATTGTAGGACAAATACATTCTACATCAAATTTTCAAACTCAACAATTGATAATCACTCATTTACCCATTCATTACATTTAGTCAAAAAAATAAAAAATATGCATGGTGCTTTGTTCTTACCATTTCCATTGCCATTTCAATCATATCGTTGCTAACTACGGTTTCTCATAGGGGAGTGGGGGAAGTTATGACATCATTTCCAACAATGGCATCTTCATATGACAGGGGCCCAAATCATTTGGTAGAAGTGGGGCTTGTTGCAGGGATGGATGTGACTAGGGGTTGTTCCCTTACTACATGATGCTCTGACAACTCTTTATATAAAAGGATGGGTTGATCATCACTCTGAAGGTATTTCTTTTCTACAACATCAACCAATAATTTATTGCCTTATACCTTTCAACCAACTTATTGAAAATCATATCCATGGGATTATTTGATAGGCTTGCAAAGTGTCATCAAGTTTCTTCCTTCTTTCCATGCAATGTTGAAGAAAAAAATCCTCGTCGTAGAATTCTTCAAGAGTCTACTCACAATCTCAAAATCCTGTAAATTTCTTTGATGAAACTTGAAATTAAAGACACAACACTTGGACAATCTTTACAAAACCATTAATGTGTTGCAATTCCTCTCAACGTACAAACGAACAATTTCATCATAATATCCTTATGAATAACATTTAGGTTTTCCATAAAATCCCTAGTCATGACCTCCATTTGTATTGTCAGTATCTGAGATGGAGGTCCTAAGGTGCTAAATATGTAATGGTGGGGTCAGTTTTTAAGATGATGGGGAGGTAGGGTTTAAGGGAATGTGTTTCACCTTATTTTTTATACTAAATGCAAAAAAAAGTCATCATAACATCTTCATGAATGATGCCCATGCAGCGAAATGCACATGGAATATGTGTCACTTATCATGCAAAATGGATTAGGTAGATACCCTATCTTACCACCACTTCCCTTCCCACCCTTAAGTCCTTATTTAATTCCATAGGTTTATCATGCAATATGGTTTAACATGTGTTTTTGTTGTTGTCAGGATTTGGTGGTCTGTGCTTGTCATGCAACATGGATTAGGTAGATACCCATGTTCAACCCTAGGTTTCTTTGATTCCTACAAAACTATTATTGTTTCACTATAGTATTGGGGTTTAGGATGGCCTTGTGGGAGTTGACAATGCAACACATGGGGGTTAGGAAAAATTAGAGGCATTTTGTGTCGTGTGGTTCCTCTTCCTTGAGTAGAGGGTGCCTAGTTGGGTTATCCTAGTCTAGTATTTATATTTTTCTATACCATTTCTAGAATTTATGGCATTGCTCAAGTTCAAGTGATAATTTTTTGTTTAGGTTCATTTTGCACAAATCCAACAAACAACAACCTTAATACTATTTTTTTCTTAGATCCATATGATAAATTTATCATGTCCTTAGTGTTTTCACATTTTTAATATGTCCTTAATATGTCCAAAATCAAGAGGGATATCACATTAAATTAGGTGTTTGACCACTAATATTGGTAATTGCACAATAGTCTAATTGTGCATCCAAAACTAAAGATACAAAATTTTTATTTAGAACTGTGAATATCATGATGGACTACTAACTAACAACACATACACATGCAACTGAAGGTACAACCAAACAGGTGCCTGTTAGATATTTCTTCATCTAATGAGGAAAGCTTAGGACAAATAGAGGCCATAAATGCAACTGCATCTGGTAGATATGATAAGAAAATAAGGACCAGAGGTGAAAAAGTCAGAACAAAATTTTTTAGACGCAGGAAATTGTTTCTTGCCGAAAGAGGATCATGCTCTTATGATGATGAGAGCATAGGAGACATAGATGTTCCACTCAGGTATAAGCATCTGGTGAAGCAATGGGTACCTAAGGAACTACCTCCTATAGATGTTGACTTCATTGTCAACAATAGGACATATCACATTGCACCATCCTCCATGCATGGCTTGGGGCTATTTTTGATGGATGGAATAATTGTAAAATACAATACAGTAACTGAATTGATGGACTATGTCGGACCGTGTTACAATTATAACGATTGGATGCGGCTGGTCTGGTACATGTGAAGTATGCGGAGATATGCACTTGCCACAAATTATATACAACTAATAAACAAGGATAAAAATAAGGGAGTGACTATCTATATTGATGGAAGGCCTAAAGATTCCAGCAATATCATAGGGTTTATAAACAACACACGACCCGGGACAACAAACAAACAACCGAATTGCATATTTGAGGGACGTGAAGAGAATTGGGTAGTCCTGTGTGCAATAAAAAAGATAGCTCCCGGGGAAGAGTTATTAGTGGATTACCATTTGAATCGAATAGAAACATTGACTAATAGTGTGCAGGTTCTTATGCAACACCTCTTTAAGAAACCTATACTTATTGCATTATATTTTTTTATTATCTTTAACATTGTTATAAATGTTATCTTTAACACTATTTTTTTTATTATCATTAACAATTTTTTAAATATTTGGGGGTTCTAATTATATTTTAATGTGGCAGGATGATCGTGGAAAAGGGCCAACCGCAGAACATGTAAATGATTATCAATTTCCACTTTCATTTTACATTGTTTTTATTATTTGCTTATATAATTTTATTGAAATAACATTGTTTTTGCTGAAATTATATGTAGTCAGTAGGCCATGTGGATCATGATTCTGCTGATGAGGAGGGGTTTTATTCTTGCACTATTTCGATGCTCTTATTAAAAAAAAAGATCATTAAATCTAACAAGGAACTTGTTATCTTGTTAGATCATCCAGAACAAACTCTGGACGTCAAAGAAATGATCAAGCTCCTTATGTCACAACTTAACACATATAAGGTAATAACCATAACTTTTTTTTTTTTTTAATGCACTCATATGTTCAATTATGATACTTTGTTCTTTAACTTTTACATTATCTCACAAAAAAACATTTTCTTTTTTATAAAGGAATATTTGGAGCCTGTTCAGCCCGGGGTTGGTAGTAGTGGCACTACAGAGACGTTATAGAGTCCTGATGTAGGCGGTCATACAACTGCTAGAGCACTATGTACTTCTCCATCTTCCACACCTCATTTAGATAGGAACCATGACACACACTGACAGACATCCACACCTCGACCAGAGTTTAGAGATGGTGGCAGAGATGAGGATCATAGTGATGTGGTTGAGATGGTTGCATTTCCTAGAGCTAGACATGTGACAAGCACGAGGACCCTTCCGTGCACATTTTTGGTTGATGATAATGGACTTCCATTAAAACAATCAAGATTACTAGGTAGTTTTAATTCATATTTTAATAGTTCAATGTTTGTCCTCATACATAAATCATCTAGATTATTAATTTTAAATTAATGATCATGTCTTTTTGTGTGTAGGAAACGACCTTTTTTATAGGCACATAGAGAGCAAGGCCTTGTCTATTTTTGGGGCAACCTTACACATGAGGTGGAATTTCCAGAATTCCAACCTCAAAAAGGAACTTACGGATTATCTTGAAGGCCTCTTTGGTGTAGACACGTTCAATACAAAAGCGACCACATCTGTAGCGGGTGAATATTTAAAATATACTTGGGATGTTTATAGACGAAGCTTGGCAAGAAATCCCAGGTATGAGCGTTCTCCCTCAATTCCAGAGAGGGAGTGGAAGGCGATCATTGATGATGCAAAAGAGAAGATTTTGAAAAAATAAGGATAACAAATAACTGGTACACCAAGGTAAATTACAAATTTTTGAATTCAATACTAGCTTTATTTTTCTTTAGATCTAAATAAAAGTGTGGTTATATATAACATACTTGAAAATTTGGATGATAGGTTGCCTGACACTTTGAAGGAAACCAAAGCAAGGATTGCCAAACATGGCCAACACAAGCTAGGCCAGGGCAACTACTTGAGGTTACAGTCACGAATCGTAAGTACCCAAACATCTTAAGAATATTATTTGTATCACCTTACAACTTTAAGGTAATTGCAGTGAAAAACATTAAAAAACCATACCCTTATGCAATGCAGGGTGATGACTTCGGAATTGAAACCACAGAGGAATACCTCCAACTTGGTTACAAGTATGGTTATAAAGCCGTGGTTGATCGTAGGAAAAGCATGGGGCAGACCCCAAGATCCAATTTGTGGGATAAGGTAAATAAAAATCAGTCCACATTAACCTTTTGTTACTTATAAAATACGTAAATGTTTGATATCATCCATAATTTAATGTCTTACTTTGTTTTAATCAGGGGAGAAGAACTATCAATGAAACCATTAGTACTGAACAACATAGCATTGATAGTGAAACACCACCAGAAGATCATGGTGCTCCCCAGCAGCCCCATCCTAGTGAAGTGCAGCCCCAAGATGTTCCTATGACTGAGGCCCACGATGGTAAAATGTCTATATATTAATCATATACTTAATAATTTTGTACTTATAAATTTTGACGTTTCAATGGAAGATAATGTCATAGATGATCATCCTCAACCTAAATATCAGGTGAACAGGCCGGCAACCATTCCAACGGTGCCGACTAGAGAACCAGGTAAATAATTACATTGCAGAGTTTTTTTTTAATATTAGTGAACTACTTCAATGATATTTAAAAATTGGCCATATAAATATAATATTTTTTATTTTTTTAGGTGATGGTCCCTCACAACAGCATCCACGCCGTGGGTACGAGACCAGGCATAATCGGCGTGAAAGGACTGAAACAACATCATCTGCTGAAGAGAACCCAGTAAACGAAGACATGGACGTCGATGATTTGCTTAAGAACTGGAAAGCAAAAAAGAAGACTAAAAGAAATTCATGATGTCATGTAATAATTTTATAAGACAGTTAGATGTACATTATATAGCTGATAATATACACAAGGCTATTTCTATGGCTTGTATATATCTGTGAATCTAATTTTGCTATACACTTAATGATAATTTCAGCTTCTCTTAATGATGCAACTTTCAAAATCTTGCGGCATGATATATGCAACTTTGAAAGTATTGTGACATGTTTCATTGTGTCTCACATGACAAAGAGCATTACCATTCTTTTCATTGTGTCATGGACATGGTGTTGCTACTCAACATTGCTTCAAATCCTACTTATTCATTCCTCTATGATATGTACAATGATGTTGAACCTTCCACAAATCATTGCGAGCAGAAAAATAAGCCAAGGATAGGAACCCAAGGATTTCAATGTTAAGGTCTTGTGATTCCACAAGGTGGGATACAAAGAGGAATTATTTCCATGCATAAACATGCTAAATACCTTGATTGAGAATGAAGATGTAACAAGTTGAACATTGAAATCATAGAGCGATGATATAATTGAGCAATATGGGTGGTCATAGATGTTTAGCTATTATTCAGTCATTTAACCTTTTAATGTCTTTGAAAAATGCAGGTTTGAAGGGTGGTCACCTCCACGATCCAAAAAACATTTCCGAAAAGGTGTAAATCATTTTCTTCTCTTGCGTCATGAAATTTTCCTTCATTTCCTTGTATACTTAAATTCAAAATCGGAAAAATAAATGACACATAGCATGCATAACACATAATTTTTTTATGACTGGGAGTAAT
>ML787349.1:1205981-1233222 GCA_009831015.1 Picea engelmannii | reverse complement strand
TTAAATTAGACAATAAATATTAATCTATTATCTCATTCATAACTGAGTGATTTGGAATTGTAACAGAATTGTAAGTGTAGTTAAGTGAGTTAAGCTTAGTTGTATTAGTGCGAGTTCAGTGAATTAACTATTCATTAATTCACTATCAGTTAAACTCGCATGCAACTAAAGACTTGCCACGGTTAACTACATGCATGTCATTCCAATGGACACCAGTTGAGATAACAGGTGAAAGGGACAGTTGGCTATCAGTTGTGATTTGTTCACACATGCAGTGGATATGCTTATGAGCATGTGCAAACGATTCATTCGATTTATTTGTGAGAATTCAGATTGCAGAGTTTGTGCAGAGGAGGCAAGCTGTCTGGACACGAAAATTGGCGAATGTATTTGCTAATTTGTGTATGACAGTGTGAGACTATTGTACTGAGAGCTCTTGGATTAGAGCTTTGTATGAGATTGTTTCATGATTCATGATATACATAATATATGATAGTGGGGTTTTTAGCTTTACGCTTTCCCGGTAAAAGTTATTGTGTTATGTGTTATTGATATTTCACTTTGTGCTTATGGTTGAGATCGTGGTTTAAATTGCTTCCACAAAAGTAATAGTAGAAGCGATTCTGTATTTAACAATAGCAGAACTTGTTAGATCAGGAGAATCGCAAGAATACATTAATTTGTATCTAAATTTCTACAGTCCAAGGTATACTTCACCACACTTCTTCCATATTTCTAGTCTCCAGTAATAATGTATGATACCAAGATATTTCATATCGATCTCAGAAGCTAGTTCCTTCTTACACTGGGTGATGAGAGACTCTTCACATGTCAAGAATAAATCGTCGACATATAGTAGTAGAATCAAAGGTTCATTGTTCACGACTTTGTAGTAGAGATTTGGATCTGCATGACTCTTGGAGAAACCAAGTATTATTAAGTAGTTGTCTATTCTAGCATACTGAGCTCTTGGATATTGCTTGAGTCCATACATGGATTTATTTAATCTGCAAACATGCATGTCTCTGGAGTGTACTTCAAATCCTTGAGGTTGTTCAATTTATACTTCTTCTTCGATTGCTCCATTGGGAAAAGTTGTATTTACATCCATCTGATGTAAACTCCATCCCATGGAAGCAACAAGAGACATAATGGCTCTAATAGAAGCATATATGGAAACAAGAGAAAATGTCTCATCATAGTCTTTTCCCTCCTGGGAGAACCATCTATCTACAAACCTTGCTTTGTATTTGTCCATGCTTTTGTCTGTTGCATGTTTGATCTTATAGACCCATTTTGGAGTTACTATTGATTTTTTCTTTGGGTCTAGGCACAATTTCCCATACATCATTTTTCATGATGGAATGGTGTTCTTCTGTCATGGATTCTTTCCATTGTTTCTTCTGAGATACCTCTTCAAATGTGGTGGGTTCTTCATTTATAAGCTTTGTCATACATGTTGCATAGCTGGATAATCTTTTGGGATTTTTTCTTTTTTCTGAAGGTGCCACTTGGGGATTTGAGTCTTTTTTCTTCTTTTAGAGTAGCTTCAAGTCAAGCTGGATGTTTCTTGGTTTAGGGTACAATGAATGATTCAATAGGTTCACATGGTTGTATTAGATGATCAACTTGTTCTGTTTATTTATTCTAACTTTCTGGACGACATGTGCTTTCTTCTTTAGGCTCTTCATGCTCTTCTTCTTCTATAGTTTCTTCTATGGATTTCTTGAAAGCCATATTTTCATTGAAGGTTACATCTCTGCTGACTTCAACCTTATGTTGTTATGGGATATAGATTCTATAGGATTTGGATGATTCACTGTATCCCACAAATATTCCCTTCTTTCCCAAGGGTTCTAATTTCTTCCTTTTATCCTTGTGGATGTGAATGTAAATTGGGCATCCAAATACTATTAAGTATTTCCCATTAGGTTTCTTTCCTGAGAAGGATTCTTTTGGAGTCATATCCTTCAATATGCGGTGGGGAATTATGTTATGAAAATATATTGCTGTCATGGCTGCTTCTCCCCACAGATACATAGATAAATCTTGATCGTTCATTAGTTCCTTCGCAGTTTCTTCAATAGATCCGTTCTTCCTTTCTGCTACACCATTTTGTTGAGGATTATGAGGAACGATTAGCTCCCTCCTAACCCCTGTCGATTTGTAAAAGAAAAAAAATTCCTTGGATGTGTATTCTCCTCCATTATTTGTTCTCAAGGTCTTGATTTTCTTGTTTGTGAGGTTCTCTATCTCTGCTTTGAATTCTTGAAACTTGCGGAAAACTTCATCCTTTGTCTTCAAGAGATATAACCAAGTCTTTCTTGAGTAATCATCTATGAATATTACATAGTAAAGAGAACATCCTAGAGATTTGACTGGAATCAGACCACAAACATCTCAATGTATTAGATCTAGGATTTCCTTATATCTATTATTGCTACTTGAGAATAGTTTCTTAACATTCTTACCAAGAGCACATCCTTTGCAAATTACTTCATGTGTAGATTGTAGTTCTGGTATTCCTTCAACCATATTTTTGAGGAAAGGTAATGCTTGATAGTTGATATGAGCATACCTTCTATCCCAAAGTTCATTGGGATTGACTTCATCATGTATAAGAGCTTCATCATTTCGCTCTAGTAGTTTGTATAGTCTTCCTTCACGGGTTCCAATAACTCTAGCATTCTCTATGCTAGAGTCTCTAGACCAAGATAATACTTTTCCATCTATAAAGGCTATTATGTTTCCTTTTTCTTCTAGGAAAGATATGGATACAAGATTCTTTTCTAAACCAAGTACATATAAGACATTGCTCAAATGAACATTGTTACCTATTTTCAATTTGATGGAGGCTTGACAAATTCCTACGACTGGATAACTGTTCTTATATCCAAGGTCTACCTTGTAGGATGTCCTATTGTCATTAAGATTAGAGAGTCTGACTTGGTCTCCTGTCATATGCCTGGAATCTCCAATGTCAATTATCCACATGTCATCTTCAAGGGTTCCTGTGAGAGTTGAATAGTGTAGATGATCCATCTTTTCATTCATGATTTCTGTTGACTGATAATTGGTCAAACTTTGACCTTGACCGAAAATCTCAACCTTGACATTTTTTCCTTCTGAGAGTACCAAGAGGTGTGTTGGACTAAGGCGCACTAGAATATATTCTCCTTGAGTAAGGTGTTCAATCATAAGGTGTTGGGCAAGGGTTTTAGGGTTTTTGCAACTACACCTTCTAGTAACCCTAACGAAAGTGCTTCATTAACTACACCTGCTAGAAACCCTAGCGATAGTCCTTCAACGAGGTTGATAACCTTGTGTCTTAGCTTCCTTCCAGTGGTTAGACTGAATGAAGGAGGTGTGGGCCTATAACCTGTTAGAAAAACGGGTGTGCTCGTTTAACCATAGAAAATATAACAATATTGTCACGCAACCATAGGCATGAATGCCACCCCCGAGCACCTTGAACTTGAGAGAGAGAAGAATTCCGGTAGAAATTTAATAGCCAACCAACGCTAATGCACCAAGCAAAGATAACCAAAATTGATCAAAAAGTCCAACCCAGACAGATCAAAATTACAGGTTGCAGTAACTGCAGCTGCAGTTGCTCCTCAGACTTGCGCACTACTAGATTTCTACAGTTGTGACTTGTGTGTATCAAATGAGATCCGATGCCTTATATTTATACTTCTCTTTCCAGTCTCTCTAGGCTGAATTCTCTTTCTGGAGACTAAAGACTCAATATAAATAATCTCTTTAGCTGACTTTACTTCTAGGGTTATGTCCAAGTTTTTTAGGGTTCTTCTTGCTTCCTGGAATATTCTAATTTCATCGAAGGTCACAAGTGGAGGTTAATACCTCCCACAACTAACATAATATCAACACTTATTACATAAACCCTCAAATCGAGAGGCACTTTTATCTCTTCCAACCTATTCCAAAGGTTTTTCCTAGGAACCATGTCAAATTTTTTTCTAAAGTCAACAAAACAACAACAAAATATTGGTTTTAGTATTGCGGAACTCTTCTGCAATGATCCTAAAGGTAACAAGATGATCCACAGTTGAAAGATATATCCTAAACCCGACCCGACCTTTAGCTCTTTTACCATGACTTTCTAGCCAAAGGCTAATCTTCTTTTCCAAAATAATTCCGTAAAGCTTGGCTAAAATTGGGCTAATCATTATGGTCCTATAATTAGAGGGAATGTTTATATCCCCATTTTTTAAAATAGGAACAAGGAGGCTTTGTGTCTAGGGTTTAAATGCAATTTTATGTTTTAGTTTTTTTTAAGTTTTTTAATATAAATATCTAGCTTAGCAATTTTTATTTTATTTATTTAAT
Organism: Picea engelmannii; assembly: GCA_009831015.1. Taxonomy (NCBI): domain Eukaryota; kingdom Viridiplantae; phylum Streptophyta; class Pinopsida; order Pinales; family Pinaceae; genus Picea; species Picea engelmannii. Next base: position 1,228,872 of record ML787349.1, on the reverse strand, counting down.
GTTAGAAATTTATTTATTATTATTTTTTTTTTCCTTTTTTTGAGTAGTTTTTTTTCTTTTTTTTTCAATGTTTTGAAGGGTTTTTTTATTATTCATTTTTACCAAAAAAAAAAATTAAGTTATTGTTTAATTTTTTTTCATTTATTTTTAGTTTTTTTTCCACCCCTTTTTTTTTATTTGGGTTTTGAATATATATTTTTTAAATGTGTTTTTTTCTTCATTTAAAAAAAATTGGGAAGATTTTCTTCTTTCTCTTTATTTTTTTTAATAATAATAATAATAAAAGAGTTAGTACCATTTAGGATCCAATTTTTTTTTTTTTTTATTTGCACAAGGATTTGTTGTAATTAGGTCGTAATTAGCTATAATTTTCAATTAGATGTCGTAATTAGCTATAATTTTAACATTTAGATTTTTTTTTATTTCTTTAGGTAACATCATTTTTTATTTATTTAGATGTTGATTTTAAGGTTTTTTTGAGCTACTGTATGAGTTTTGAAGGCCATGCTTGAAAAATGTAGTATTTTTTACCCCATTAGAGAAAACAGTGTTATCAGTAGCACCACTTTTTGATTTGGGTGTTGATTTTAAGTTTTTTCTGAGATATTGTATGAGCTTTGAAGGCCATGCTTGAAAATGTTGTAATTTTGACCCCGTTAGAAAAAATGGTGCTATTGATAGCGCTGCTTTTTGATTTGGGGGTTGATTTTCATGTTTTTTATGCAAACATATGGGTTTTAAGGGACAAAATTCTCGTTTTGAGGTCAAAATTATCATTAAGTCGATAACTTTGTTGAATATGACAATATGAAATTGCAAGAATAGTTTGTATACTTGAAAATGAATTCCCTGCAACCTTCATAGACACACAAGAGCACTTACTAGTCATCTAGTTGAAGAGATTGAGTTGGAAGGTGTTATTTAGATGAGATGGATGTTCTTTGTGGAGAGGTATATAGAAACACTCGATAGATTTGTGAAGCAATTGACATGTCCATATGTCTAATGAATTCCATTGTTTAAGGATATATGATTCATAAACAAACAAGGGGGTCTCATACACCAATTAGCTGTCTAGCTTGGCCGTGACCTTAAAAAAAAATGGATGGATGATTCATAAATCCTTATATTTCCTTCGTAAATACCTTCAAAATTCATAAAATGGTGTTCCACAAAGATGAGATATTGATTATGGAACAAAATAAATGGAATTGTCCCTTCAAGGAAAAGTGTTGTCTCATAAGTTGGGTATGTGATTATGTCAATATAATATCGCAACATTTACTTTAAAATTAATATATGTAGTTCTTTAACCGTGATTTTTTTTTCCAAACAACCACAAAAGAAGAGAATGCAATCAACTAATTCGTGATGTCCAACTCTAATGCAATGGCTGAATGAATTAAAATATATGGTTAAAAAAGAGATGAGGCATTATCAACAATAACAAAATTTAAGAGAAACCATCTAGGTAACACTCCTCTTCTTGAGTTGGGTGTTAAGAGATGATAAATGACCTAATGAATGTTAAATACATAGGTTAAACATTGAATTAAATCAGTTTTGAAATCAAAACTCTAAAATTGCACCTTTCAATGAATTAAGCATAATAAGACGATGTAATAAAATATTGAGTATATATGCAAGCAAAATTTACCAAAACATTCAAATGTCCCCAGTCAGATAAGGGCATTTAAAATATCATTAACTCAAGTATAATTCATTGTTGCAATATTCCACCCCTTATGCAGGTGACCTTGCATAGTGGTTAGATAGGAAACATTTTCACATGGAGTATGTAGGTAATCAATGCTGAATTTTTATTGAGTTGTTTCTATTAATTTCAAATTTTGTAGTGTAAAAGATCAAAACTTAGGAGTGGCATGATTATGTTGGAAAAAATCTAACGAATTATTAATCTATATTATAGATTCTTCTTTCCATTGGTAATTTTCAAGTGGTATGAGGCATTTTTCATGTTCGTAACAAGAAGGAATGATAGAAATAGTGGTTTTCATTCAATATAATATAGACATTTGTTAACAGATAATAAGGCAACTTACATTTTTTCTTGTCATTATGATTATGGAGTTTCCTTATGTATTGTTATATTGGCTATAATTTTTTAATTATGCATACATTATCTAAGCTAGAACAAAAGAACAGACTTTAATTAAGTGTAATGTTGCTTAATATGCAAATATTATTTATGAAGATATTACAAAGCCAAGATGGTGGTTCATGCTACATTTCCAATGAAGATTAAATCATGTATTTGATGATACAATAGATGTGAGATTAATGAGGATGGGTTGGGATGATATGAAAATTATAGGGTGATAAGTTGGAACATAGTGATAATGAAAGCTAGCACAATATCCCCATATATATAATTATCAAATGAATACATATTTATTAGTGATGATAATATTGAATATGGTGGCCAAGATCATAGTGACCATGACCATGTATTAGTCAGGTCTTCCCCTGATGATGATGTAGGAAAAGTGTATGATGAGGAAGTTGCAAGTGAAACTTTGAGAGCATAGCTAACTAAAAGAAAGAAAATTGACAAGTATGATTAAGGTGATTCTTTTGTGGTGAATATCATAGTGACCATAACCATGTATTATTTAGGTATTTCCATGATGATGATGTAGGAAAAGGGTACGATGAGGAAGATGTAGGTGATACTTTGAGATACTTTGAGAGTATGGCTAACGAAAAGAATGAGAATTGAAGAGTATGATTAAGATGATTTTTTGTCATAGTCTAACTGTTCTATGTTTTCTCTCTTTTCCAACGATATTTTTGTTGATTATTTGGGTTGGTTGTCATTGATGTCAACCCTTGTAGAAATTCCAATAGCGAATTCCGGTAGCACAAAGGTTTGGGTAATGGACCCAAGTTTGTTTGATGTATAATGGTATGAGTTTTAATATATTTGAAGGTAAGAATATTCTAGATGAATAGTACATGTCATGCCATTTCCGGTGGTATGTGGTGTTGGAAAAATTTCTATTTTCGACACATTAGTTCAGTGAGAGTCACACTAGTTCAGTGGGATTTAACTGACTAGTTCTATTTTAGACTTTCTAATCTTAGACCATCACTATTATGCATGCATTCCTAATTATAGGATGTCATTGCCTATATGAGTGAAGATCACTCACTCATTGATAACATCATAATATGCATTGATTCTTATTCTTCATTGTGTATCTCTCTTCCTTTTCTTGATAAGCTTTGTTTGTGTATGCTTTAGCTAGGTCCCCATGTGCAGGTTTCCATTAAACACTGACATGGTGTCCGAGTTACACTTCTTGGAGCAAACCAGACAAGCCAAAGAATAAGGAAAATCAGAGTTTCGACGAGCTAAATCCGTGGTTGTACCTTTCAACAATGATTTCTCCAAAAATATTAACGTTTTGAGGATATGTCTATATTGGGAAATAAAACGACCCATTCTACAAGTGGGTTTTCAACCGTTTGGAGAGATTCCTAACCGTTTGTTCAAAAAGTAAGCTGGAAGATATCCTCCTAAAACTGATATGAATCCTTGGTCGTACCTTTTTACAAGGATTTATCCCAAAATATTAAGTTTTTGAGGAAACGACTTTGCTGGGAAGTAAATCGACCCATTATACAAGTGGGTTTTCAATTGTTTGGCGAGATTCCTCATAGTTTGCTCAGAAAGTAAGCCAAAAGATAGCCTCCTAAAACTGATACGAATCTGTGGTCGTACCTTTCTACAGTGATTGTTACCAAAATATTACGTTTTTGAGGAAACGACTCAATTGAGAAGTAAATCAACCCATTAAACAAGTGTTTTTTCAATCGTTTGGCGAGATTCATCACCATTTTCTTAGAAAGTAAGTCGAAAGATTGTCTCCTAAAAGTGATATGAATTTTCACTTAAAGTGCCATTTCTGCTGTGATTTCTTAATTTTTCACTTGTAGATTGAGAGTAAATTTTGAGGGGTTCTTAGAAACAGTGGGAGAGATGGATAGGACTAATATTATACAGTCAAACTTGGTGGTAATCCTCACACCATACAATTATTTTGATTGGAATCCCAAGGTAGAATTCCAACTCAGAAGGAAATAACAGTATAATTTGACAATGGCGATAGAAACAAAACCTACATTAGTGATTGAGAAGATGGGATGGATGAACCGTAAGGATGAGGCCACATGACTACTTCTTGAGTTAATCTCCACTGATCTATGGTTTCATGTTGCCGCATGCAAGACTCCAAACGAGATTTGGACCACCTTGGAAGGACTATTTGGAAAGTAGGATGAGATGCGAGGTCATATGCTTGAGGTAGAGTTGAATACCTTAGACCCTAAAAGTTTTGATAATATACAAGATTTCCTTACTAAATTTAAATCTTTGATATTGAGCTTGGGTGAATGTGGTATTGACAATTCTACACAAGAAAAACAACTTATTCTAACAATCTTGTCCAAGCTAGGACCAAAATACGTTGTATATGTCTCCAATTTCCATTCTGGCAGATGTCTTTTTGGAACAAATTGGAAAATGCTTATGATGGCTTAGTTCATTGAGTCTCTCACACAAGATCAGAAAAAAATAATACAGATGGGCCTCATGAAAGATCCCAAAGCACATGCACTCACCATGCATGATGGAAAAGGGTCATCCAAACATAATGAGAAGGAGGGATATTCCAAACCCTTTAATGATTCTTCAGGTTCCAAAGACTCTTCATATTCCAAGAAGAAGAAGAAGGGAAAGCAATGCACTTACTGCAATAAACCAAATCATGAATAATCCACATGCATGAAGAAACATATTGATCTTATGGCACAAGCACTTCAGCAGAACAACCATGGAAACTTCATTCCAGAGGGAGTCAAGAAGCAAAATGAAGAAGCTCCTGCTCCTAAGAAAGGTAATCATCATGCTCTGGTTGAAATTAATTCCTCATCTCATTCATGGATTATAGATTCTGGTGCATCCCATCATATGGAAGCAAAAGAGGAAGTTTTCTCTTCCTTGAGTCCATGCTCAATAACCCCTATTCTCATGGGGGATGATACTCCAATAGCAGTAGCAGGAGAAGGGAGAGTGGAACTCCACAATGACATTTTTGAGAATTTTCTACATGTTCCAAAGCTTTCTATGAATCTGCTCTCAGTTTATCAGATCACTCGAAAAGGTAAAAAGGTTGAAGTTACATCCGATTCAGTTTCAGTAATTGACATGCATGACAATTTCATTATTGCAATTGGTGAGGTGGATCACAAGTCAAGGTTGTATAAATTCACTAAGTTTTCTGACGATGACTCATCTTTTCTACTTACACATAAGGAGAGTACTTTGCATGCACCTCCAATGCAACATGCATATACTCTTGTGCTTCCATCAGTTTCAGAAATTAGAGATGATTCCATACACTTAGATTATGTACATGGAAATAAGTAGGTAGTACAACTAGATAAGAAGCCAACGCTGAAGCTTCAATAGATTCCCAAGAAGGCAGAATTCACACTTCATGCAACAGACAACCTTGCAGAGAATCCATTGGATTCGAGGAGGAATCAATCTCATCACGAGGATCCTTCTCATGTACTTTCAACTTCGAAACCTGCGATGCCCATGCATTGTTATATGGTTCAATCTATTGATCCTCATACCTACAATAAAGATGTGGGAAATCCATTATGGAAAGAAGCCATGCAAAAGGAGTACGACTCACTCCTAAAGAATCAGACTTCGCATCTGGTTCCACTTCCACCAGAAAGAAATATTTTCAGGTGCAGATGGGTCCACAGGATCAAGAGGTACAAGGCTAGATAGGTTTCCAAAGGACTTCATCAGATCCATACATATTTCTACATCTTCACGAAGACTTTCAGTGAGTAGAAGTTTTAGACTTTGCAGGATCGTCTTGCACTGAAGAACACAGTTTCCTAGCAACTGTCATTTTCTTCTTTTGATACATTATCTTTTGAGGGGGGGTTTTGTTCCCACGTGGTTTTTTCTCTTTCCTCACTTTTAGTCAGTGTTTATCAATTGCATTGTACATGAGTACCTAAAATGGCATAGTAGCCGAGACTCATTTTTTACTTCATAGTGATGTTCAGAGGGGGTGTTGGAGAAATTTCTATTTTTGGCACACTAGTTCAGTGGGAGTTAACTGACTAGTTCTATTTTATACTTTCTAATCTTAGACCATAACTATTATGCATGCATTCCTAATTATAGGATGTCATTGCCTATATGAGTGAATATCACTCACTCATTGATAACATCATAATATGCATTGATTCTCATTCTTCATTGTGTATATCTCTTCCTTTTCTTGATAAGCTTTGTTTGTGTATGCTTTAGCTAGGTCTCCTGTGCAGGTTTCCATGAAACACCGACATGTGGAACATCACATATCTCCTCACGGTTAGAGGGTTATGGCCATATCAAGTTGGAGAACCCTCACAAGTCATCTAGAAGCCCCAAAAGGTCAAAGTAGTCAAAGTGGTTGCAAAGAATAAATTATTTAAATAATAAAGTGAACTGATGAGTGTACTATAAGTCAAAGTGTACAGAAAAGAATTTTTTTAAATAATAAAGTTAATGGAGAAATTACTAAGTGGACAAGTGGTTAGAAGTGGGTTAGCCCTAAAATAAGGAAAGTAGTTTAAGATAGTTAGAAGGTAACCCCTTGATGAAGCTACATAAAAGTATAAATAAGAGGCAAGGGTCTCTCATTTAATGAAAATTGATCATATTGAATATCTACAAGTGAGTGAGGTAAATATCTACAAGTGAGTGAGGTAACTAAAGGATATCTAAGACGAATTTTAGAGGGAAGTTTAAGTAAAGAAGACTGAAATTCAAGGGAGGATAAATTCTTTTGATGATGCTTTCTAAGGTATGTTATTTACAGGTAATCTCACCATTTTTGCAATATGTTTTTTCTAGAATGATTCAGACTGCAAAATATGGAGGCCCTTGAAGAAACATATCCAGGTAGATATGATAAAAATTTAATCTTGTGGGTCGTTGTATTTTTGGATTTACACTTCGTGGAAAATAGGGTTTGTGGCTAGTCCTGAAACCATTCTAAAATAGGTGTTTCAGGTAAAAATTTCATAACTTCTTCATAACAGATCCAAATTTAGTAAGACAAAATGTATTGGTTAGAGTACATTCTGTAGTATTCTATGTACCATTTTCAGATCCATTAAACAAATATTCTGCACGGGAAACGCTCTACAAGTTCTCTCTCTAGAATAAGCCAAAATTCAACAAGGTATGCCATTTTTTTCTATAAATCATTTTCTGAGAGGTTCCAAGTAGTGAAACCTGGAGGAATTATATAAAAAACACTGAAGAAAATTGTATACTATTTTCAGATATTTATTCATTACAGGTACATAGTTATGATTATTTCAAGTTAGGGTTGTTGACTAATCCAAAATTAGTCATGTGAGACTAAAGTAACGTTTGATGAAAATGCTCTTATCTTTTTGTTAAAGTTAAGGAAGGTTTACAGTTATGTGATCATATACACCAGGTCTATTACAGATTTACAAATCAGATTTGGATGATGAAATTGATGAGGGATTTTGGTCAAGGTACATGGTTGAGACAAGTAGTTGATGAGTTGGCACATACATGAAGTGCATAGTTGATGATGTTGATACATATTGATGAGTCATAGTTTATGTGTATTTGATGCATGATTGGTACATATTTGGTGCATGGTTGATACACTCATTGATGGTAGAGGTTAAGGTACATGTTGGTGCCTGGTTGACGCACTTGTTTATGGTACAAGTTGATTACAGGTTCTCTGGTACAATTTATTACAGGTTGTTTGGTGCAGGTTGATTGGTACAGGTTTACAACAGTATATATCACAGTGATAGTGTGACAGTGGTTCCATAATTATACTTCTACAACATGGTAGTTAGACAGGGAAAGGACATGTGGTTGTATTCGGAGAACATAGGGGGTTGTAACCCCCTTCTCGTTGTAGCCAGAGAATTGGGGAGTTGAATCTTCCCCCAGGTTGTAGCCTGCGAAACTAGGGGGTTGGAGCCTCCTTCCAGTTGTAGCTGGAAAACAAAGGAAGTTGGTGCTTCCAATGAATGTAATTCTTAAAGACATATAAGAAAAAACATTCCGTGGTTTTCTGTCACTTTGGATTTCCATGCAAAAACAATGGTGTACTATGTATGTTTATGATTGCTCATTTGTTCATTGTTTATTTACTCTGAAACTATTGGATGATAATGCTACATTGATATAACACTTTCATTTTATGGCTAAAAAGGATTAAATTTCTCTATTACTGATTCATTCCCTCTCTCAATAATCCAACAATTGATATCAGAGAGGGTTCCTTCATAAATCGTTTTAACCACTGGAAGGAGATCAAGGGTTATTCTGAGAATGGAGTACCATTGTTTAATGTTCAGAATGGGTTAAAGTATGAGACATGGAGCAGAAGCTCAAAAGTATTTTTACAGGCACAAAGGAATTATATTTGGCTATCAGTCGTTACATAATATGATAGTTCAAAAAGGGAAAAGACTGCAACCAAGAAGGAATTTCAATAAATAGCAATGGATTTCATCTGGGAAGGATTACCTAATCTGGTAAGTGAAAATGTTGGTAAATGTTCATCAACCAAAGAACTTTGGGATAAGTTACATGAAATATATTCTTCACCCATTGTAGATTCAAAAAATGCCAAAGAAGATGCAGGTACAGATCAAGAAGAAATATGTTCACCATGTCAAACAGATTCAGAAGATGAAGAGTACATAATCAACATAGGTATGTTGTTTTTCTTTAATTGTGAAAAACGCGGACATATTGAAATAAAATTCCATGAAGGAAATGAGACAAAAAGACTAATTGAAAAAGAAGGCAATTATGAAGCATAATTGATTAGTGCTTTAGATAAACTGAGAAAAGAAAGAGAAGAAAACAAATCACTCAAGAAATAATTGATGAAACAAAAGAAAAGTGTTCACATTTTTGAAGAAGCCCAAAAGGTCATCGAGAACTTAAGAACTCGGCTAGAAGAAGCCAGAAAGATCGAATAAAATATTGAATATCAAAAACAGTATTTGGAAGCCAACATAGCAACACAGAAGGAAGAAGCAGAAATGAGAGAGAATATATTGAAAGATCATCTTAAGGAAAGAACTAACGATCTAAACCAGCTTGAGGTAGAGTTTTGTCAAGAAGATAAATGACTTGAAGAAGAAATAATCACATTAAAAATCTAGCTTGAAGAAGGGAAAAAAACAAAAGAAGTCATGAAGTCTCAAATAATGAAGAAAGAAGAAGAGGCTGCGAAGCTTGAAGAATAAGTTTTCACATCGAAAAGAAAAATCGTCAAGCTCAACAAGAACGTTGAAGAGACAGAAACATCCACATCATTCATAGAGAATGAAGAGAAACACTCTAGGTTGCTAGAAAAGAAGAATGAAGAAAATAGAAAGAGTTATGTAGAAGTACTCCAAGGAAGGAATCATGGTAAACTAGAATCTAAGAAAACTATTGAAGATACATCTTTAAGAAAACCATCCATGTTCAAGCCACAAAGAAACTTCAATCATGATCATGATCAGTTAAGGCAAAAATTCAGAAGGAATACACCACAAAGAAGATCATTCACTCTCAGGTATGTATATTTATTTTATGGTCATTATTTTTATTATACTAATTTTGGATATAAGGTTGTAGATTGCAGGGATTATAAAAGAAATGTTCAAGAAAAAAATGCCTATGTGGACCCACGTAACATTGAATGTTACAAATGTCATAACTATGGACACATAGCTAGTGATTGTAGAAGCATGATCAATACTTCCATGAAACAGAACACATATATCAGATATAAGAAAGTATGGATAAGAAAACACAAAGAATAGGTGAACAAAGACCAGGCCCCAGAGATCGCAAGATTGGAAATAAAACGAGATGAAGAAAATTCTATAGAGAAAAAGGAAGATGTCAGATACATAAAGGTTTGAAAAATAACTGAAAGAAAAGAAGGACAAGTAAATAAGGAACAAGTTCAAGAGATTGTACTTTCAGGAATTGTAGTGAAAGATGAATCCACAGACAGAAAGAAAGAATCTAGAGCTCATAGAGATGATGAATCTACCAATGAAGATGATGTTGAATACACATCAGAGTAGGAATTGTTTTGAGCCATCCGACTTAGAGACTCCCAGGTAACATGAATATTAGATAGGGGGAGTCTATGTGATAGTTGTGACAAACCAAATAACCGTGCTTCGAGAATCTTGTAGAGTTTGAGTAGATAGATCCAGAGCAGTCAGTTAGAAAAAGTACAGTTTGATAGATTAATCAGTTGTAGTAGTGAAGATTTCATGATAGTATAGTAATAAATGGGTCAGCATTATGGACAGTTGTGTAGTAGAGTCTTGGATAGTATGGATAGAGATGTATTTGTAAGAACACTTAGCAGGTTTGGACAAATATATAATAGTGGACGAGAGAATGGATTCATAGATTGGTTCAGAGAGTGGTTCAGAGACAAAGAAACATTATGGATGTTAATTACAAAGGAATTGACTTGAAGAATTCTAATGGATTCCAAATTGACAGATATTTTTTGGACACATGCAGAGCATACACAAATTCACATTCAAAATCGAGTAATGCTCAGAAACAATAATGAGAAAACTCCCTATGAGCTATGGAAAGGAAGACCAACAAATGTGAAGCACTTCAAAGTATTTGGAAGCAAATGCTACATCAAAAGAGAAGATGGAAAAATGGGAAAGTTTGACTCTCGTGTGGACAAATGACTACTTTTTGGTTACTCAAGTATAAGGAAAGCATACAATTGTTACAATCTGAGGTTGAAAAAAGTTGTGGAAAGCATAAATGTAACAATTGATGAAACAGGTGGATGATAATTAAAAGAAGAATAAAATGCATTAGTGGAACAAATTTACGAAGAATAAGTAGAAGGGGAAGATGAAGAAGATTAGACAGAAGTAGAAGAGGAAGTTCAACAAGTGCCTCCAAAGACACCTAGAAAATGAGTACAAAAGAATCATCCTTCATATTGGATTTTCGGAAAAAAATATGCAAGAGTTGAGACTAGAAGAAGAATCCGTTCACCAGAACAAATGCACCTAGCACTCTTATTGATATGAAAATGGAATGAATTTGTTTCCAATAGATATTTAAAATGAAGAAGACTTATCTCTTTAAATTGCAAGTATGTAAAAGGTATGTGTTTGGGTAATTGGATCAAGTTACTAACACATAAATTCAATGAGTTTTACTTAAACAAGAGAAACATATCATACATATAAAAACCATCAATAATGAACACATAACACAACAAATGATAAAGGAGTTCACCCCTCTCTTGGGCTACATCTCTTGGTCCATCTTCCCTTGGGTCATTTTCATTATGTTTAAAAAGTTCTCTTATAGTGTTCATAATACAAAATAGATTGCCCTAATGGATTTGGAACATCCAAAAACCCATAGCTGGGATTTTTCGGCACCTGGTTTGGCCAAAAAATGAAGAATTTACACCTCCTAGAAGTTTTCCCCTTCATGTTTGTTGCACCTGCTCGCCAAAACGCACCTATGAATGACCAACCTGGCTCCCGCAGTGTTCTTGGGCCTAAAACCTAGCACACGTGTGCATCCTGCATAATTAGGCATTCTGTTGAATAGTTAGTGTGAATATCACACCTTAGAGCGGGGGTGTTGGTCGCATGGGGGGCCATATGGCCACGTCCCAACACCTATCTCAGGCCCATTTGCAAGAGTGAATGTTGTATTGAAAAGTGGCATGCGCATGGCAAGATACTCGTTGAATAGTGTTAACCCCCCGCGCCAAACATTATGGTGGTCATATGGAGTGGTAAAGACCCGGGGATAAACTGGAGTGTTAAACAATCCACGTACCAAACTACCGCGCGCCAACGTTTAAATGGAGAGGGTCATATGTTAAAGGTCATATGGTATAGCAAATGCGTCGGGGGCTGGGGCTAGACCCAAGCCCTTTTCTCCGCCAATGAAACACACATTCAAACTCAAATAATTAATTTAAATCTTAGGAGTTAAGAACCATCGTGGGCGGGCTAGTAGCCCAACCCTACCAAAACGCACCCCTCCCTGCCCAAAGGTCATGGGTTCGACTCTTGTGGATTCATATAACTTTTACCCATTGCTAACCACTGGAGGGGTGTCACATGGTATCCCATGAATGGGCCATGTGGCACCATACCATTATCCCAATAAACATACATGTCTCTCAATATGATTTGCCAGCATCTGCCACCGAGCCCGCTGAGTCAGCATGCCAACTCGTCTTCCATGTCATTGTACATTCATACGACCTGTATGGTCAGATGCCACATCAGCACTGTACAGACTATACAGACTGCACAGTCAACAAAATTTTGCCTGTTTGGCAAAATGAACAGAACACGATATCTTGCACATACGATGTATGTTTGATCCTGTTCAAGTTGCGTTGGGTTCATAACGACGAGGCCTATGCACATGTCTGTTTTGAAGTGATTGTGAGCACTTTGAGTTTTGAACAAAATTTGATCCCCTGGATCACACCTCCCCATTGGGAAGCTTTTGGACCTCCAAAATACTAGTTTTAGTCAATCTGTAGATGAGGGTACAATTCCCTCACCCTCACAATCTCAATCCATCCAACCTTGCTTGGATTGGTGCCTTTGAGACCAATACAAAACTTGTCATGCCTTGCTCTGTACTTGGCTTGGCTCTTTCTCGACTGTTCTTGAACAGTTTGATGCACAAACTAAACTGGTTCAATGAACTTCTTGGCCTGGTTATAAACATGCTGAAGGTAATGTAGATGCTCATCCCAAAACTTAGGATGCTTGCTTTGCAATCTAGCCACCGTCTTGCCCATACCAAAATGGCCAGCAACAAGAGAAGAATGTACTTCCCTTATCTTGTTGACTCTTTCACCTTGTGAAAAACATAGCTTGCCAAGATACAAAAGTTTACCATGCACATAGGAATCCAATTCCTCAACTTGGTTAGCATGACACAAATTTGCATAAAAATCTTTGAAATCAACATCTATAGCATATTGTTCCCAATAGCTCTCATGCATGATAATATTATGCTTGAAAATAACTAAATCATTAACAATAGGCCTAGTAAGCATATTAGAAACTTTGTCATAAAATTATTTCTTATACCTTATCACCAAGTGGAAAACATAACTTTTCAAGGCATGCAATGGAGCTTTCTTTGATTTCAAATCTTTCTTCCATATGTCTCCTTCAATAATCATCTCTGTAGTCTTGTTCAAGGCTCTGAAATCTACCCATATTTTCCATATACAATATTTCTTTGGTACCAAACCAATTGGTGACTTTCATGGCGAAGTGCTTGGTTTGATGACCCTTTTGTCAAGCAACTCTTGGGCTTGTTTTTTGATTTCAACATTCTCCATGAATGACATCCTGCACATGTCAATGTTTGGAAGAGGACCTCCTTGCTGCAATAGAATGTCATGTTGGATACCCCTTTTAGGAGGCAATCCCATTGGTTCCTGAAATATCTTAAAATTTTTGTTAACAACCTCATACAAATCATATTGTAACTTTGCATCACATCCTTTAAGAACTTCTTCTTCATCATTGTCTTTGGGTTTAATCATCAAAAGTACAAGGTTCTTACTAGCATTGACTAGTCTCTTCATTTGTCCAGCATTTGTAAGTGACAAATTCATCTTGTTTGTATGTGCTCTAGAAATGTACTCAACTCCATTTTTAAACAAATGATACTTGTTCTCATGACAATGAAAAATGGCTCTCCTATCATATAAGTATGGGATTCAAAACACAATACCACAAATATCCAATGAAATAACATCAAGATCTACCTCATCTATATAGTTTGAAGTGATGGAAAATATAAGTTTACACCTTCTTGTCACATGCAATTTGGCATTGTCACATATCTAACCTAGAGGGTATGGTTTAGGATGAGGAGTGGTTTCCAAATCTAGTTTCTTGACAATGTCTTTAGAAATAAGGTTTTCTTGTGATTCCGTATCAAAAAGAGTATCTATCTTGGTATGTTTTGAAATTACCCTTATGTGGAAAAACTCTATCCTTTCTTTTTCATGTTGAGTTTCATTGATGGAAAAATTTGAATAACTAGTGCTTGCAATAGAATTCTTACCTTGTAAACCCATGGATATGATTTTTGTTTCATCTTCCGAATCAGATCCTAAATCTTGTTGTACAGTTGCAACAATGTTTGGTTTCTTTTTTTTGTTGAAATTTTTGGGTCTCTTTTCAGGATGAAGTTTCCAACAATGGTCTTCATCATGGCCATCCTTTGAACAATGTTTGCATGATAGTTTCTCTCTCTCTTTCTTGATTGAAGAATTTTTCTTTCCATTTCCTTCAAACTTCCTCTTTCCCTTGTCTCCATTAAAAGACTTCTTGCTTCCCTCTTGAGGTTCATTCCTTCCTCTTGCATCTAAATGAGTATCCTACACACATACTTCATCTAGATTTGAAGGGTTAAACATAAGTATTGTATGCCTCAAGTAGCTATGAAAACCTCCAATGTATTTGAGAAAAGTATCTTGTGAAGACAAATCTACACCCAAAACCAAAGCTCTTCTCTTAAATTCTCGAGTGAAGATTTGCACATCTTTCCCTTTAGCTTGCCTAAAGTTTTTCCAATCCATAATAGATTTTTGCATGTATGCTAATGGATAAAATTTCCTTTTAATTGCAACAATAAAATCATTCCAAGAGGATAAAACTTTACCATGTTTCTTCATGTCCTCTTGAGTTTTGGCTTCCCACCAAATGAGTGCTGCATTGTCCACTCTTAAAGAAGCAAGTTGAATCTTAGTTTCATCATCTGTGATTCTTTGTATCCTATAATACACTTCAATATGACAAATCTAGTTATCTAATTTCTCAACATTTACCTCTCCATTGTACATAGCCAATTCAAACTTAATATCAAGCTTTAGTAAAGGATTTTGTAAAGGAGTTTTACCATTATTTTTTGGAGAATTTGGAGGTGATTGTGAAATGGTGGAAGAGGTGGAATATGGAGGTGAAGGAGGTGGAGAATCACCACTCCCTCCATTTCCCTTTGGAGTTTTATCACCATTGTCTCCATTTCCCTTTGGAGGGTTGGAGATTTCACCTTGCAATATTGAATTTCTTTCTTCAAACAAAACTTTCATGATCTCAGTCATATCATATAGAGATTTTCTAAAGTTTTCCTCCTCTGAAGGAAGAGTTCCATGACTCTCTTCATGAGCCATACTTGGTGAATATCTCCTTGAAAATTGAGGTTATTTGATAGTTCTCCTTCTTGGCAGTTGGGAACTTGGCTCTACAAGTTGACCTTCTCCTCTTATGAGCTTCAACCTTGTAAGCATCAAAAAAACAAAAATAACTTGCAAACAATCAATCCTTCAAAAACCAAAGCTATGATACCAATTGATATGAAAATGGAATGAATTTGTTTCCAATAGATATTTAAAATGAAGAAGACTTATCTCTTTAAATTGAAAGTATGTAAAAGGTATGTGTTTGAGTAATTGGATGAAGTTACTAACACATAAATTCAATTTGTTTTACTTAAAAAGGAGCAACATATCAGACAGATAAAAACCATCAATAATGAACAAATAAAACAACAAATGATAAAGGCGTTCACCCCTCTCTTGGGCTACATCTCCTGGTCCATCTTCCCTCGGATCATTTTAATTATGCTTAAAACATTCTCTTATAGTGCTTAGAATACAAAATAGATGGATCCAATGGCTTCAGAACGTCCAAAAACCCCTAGCTGGGCTCTTTCGACACCTGGTTTGGCCAAAAAATGAAGAAGTTACACCTCCTGTAAGTTTTCCCCTTCAAGCTTGCTGTACCTGGGCCTAAAACCCAACACACACATGCATCCCACAAAATCAAGCATTCTGTCGAACAATTAGTGTGAATAACGCCCCTTAGAGTGGGGGTGTTGGTCGCATGGGGGGCCATATGGCCACGTCCCAACGCCTATCTCGAGCTTGTTTGCAAGAGTGAATGCTATGATGACAAGTGGAAGACACGTGGAAAGTTTCTCGTTGAATAGTGTTAACCCCCCACGCTAAACATTATGGTGGTCGTATGGAGTGGTAAAGATCGGGGGTTAAACTGGAGTGTTAACCAATCCACGTACCAAACTCCTACGTGCCAACACTTAAATGGAGAGGGTCATATGTTAAAGGTCATATGGTATAGAGAATGTGTCGACGATTGGGGCTAGACCCCAGCCCTTTTCTCTGCCAATGAAACACACATTCAAATTCAAATAATTAATTTAAACCTTAGGAGTTAAGAATCACCATGGGCGGGCTGGTAGCCCGACCCTGCCAAAATGCTCCCCCTCCTGAAGGTCATGGGTTCGAATCCCATGGAGTCATATAACTTTTACCCATTGCCAACCACTGTAGAGGTTCCACGTGGCAGCCCATGACTGGGCCACATGGCACCATACAATTAGCCCAATAAAATGACACATCTCTCAAGATGATTCACCTGCGTCTGCCACCGAGCCTACTGAGTCAGCATGCCAAATAATCTACCACGTCACTGTACGACTGTACAACCTATACGATTAGCTGCCATGTCATCACTGTACGGATTGCACAGTCAACAAAATTTTTCCTGTTTGGCAAAATGAACAAAATGAGATATCTTTCTCATATGACATCCATTTGAGCCTGTTCAAGTTGTGTTGGGTTTGTAAAGACGAGGCCTACACACATGTCCATTTTGGAGCATCTCCGAGGACTTTTATTTTTGAGCAAAATTTGATCCCCTGGATCACTTATCTACGATTGAACCAAACAATTTTGAAGAGGCCAACAAGGATGAATTCTGGAATAAGGCCATGGATGAAGAATTGGATCAAATAGAGAAGAATGACACTTGGGAATTGGTTCCAAGACCAAAGAATAAGAATTTGATTGGCACAAAGTGGGTTTTCAGAAATAAATTGAATGAAGATGGACATGTTACAAGGAACAAAGCTAGATTGGTATGTAAAGGATATGCATAGGTTGAAGGAATCGACTTTGAAGAGATATTTTCCCTAGTAGCTAGAATGGAAGCAATCCAATTTATTTTAGCTTATGCATGCTCCAAGAATATTAAAGTATATCAAATGGAGGTGAAATCAACTTTTCTAAATGGGGAACTTGAAGAAGAAGTATACATTAAATAACTGGAAGTATTTCAGTTGTCAGAGAATGCATATTATGTGTGTAAATTGAAGAAGGCCTTGTACGGTCTAAAAAAATCTCCTAGAGCATGGTACTCTAGAATGGATAGATATCTACAGCAGGCAGGGTTAAGAAAAGGAAGTGAAGACAACAACCTCTACATCAAGGTAACTCAAGATGGTATTTTATTAATTGAAGTTTATGTCAATGATATTATTTTTGGAAGTACTGATCACAGGTTAAGCCAAAAATTTGCAAAGGATATGTAGAATGAATTTGAAATGTCATTACTCAGAGAAATATCCTTCTTTCTGGGTCTTCATATACGTAAAAAGAAATGAAGAGTTTTTATTTCTCAAACTAAGTATATCAGAGAAATGCTAAAGAGGTTCGGAATGGAATATTGAAAACCAATTACCACTCCTATGCAAACCAATTGCAAGTTGAGCAAAGGTGATGATTCAAAGTCTACAGATCAGAGACAATACAGGTCAATGACTAGTAGCTTACTATATGTGACAACATCTAGACTAGATGTAATGCATGCAGTTGGACAGGTGGCACGATTTCAAGCAACACCAAAGGAATCACATGTATTAGCAGTGAAGAGGATTTTCAGATATCTCAAAGGAACATAAGAGTTTGGATTATGGTATCCAAAAGGAAAGGATCTATCACTTATTGCCTACACAGATGCATATTGGGTAGGTTGCATTGATGACTGATGAAGCACTAGTGGAGAAAAGTTCTACTTGGGTGAGTGTTTAGTATCTTGGCTAAGAAAGAAACAATCATCAATACCTTTATCTACAACCGAAGCATAGTATATTGCAGAAACAAGATGTTGTACACAGGTTCTATGGATGAAAAAAACTCTGACAGATATACAGGTTGAGTATGATGAGCCCATTCCATTCTATTGTCATAATACAAGTGCCATTAGTATCTAAAAGAACCTAGTTATGCACTCCAAGACGAAACACATTCCAATCAAGTATCACTTTCTACGAGAACAAGTTGCAGAGAATAACATCAGAGTTGAATACGTGGGCACAAAAGAACAAGTAGTAGACATCTTTACAAAACTGTTTTCACAAGAAGCCTTTGAGTATCTTTTCTAGAGACTCAGAGTAATCTCTACTCCAAAATGAATGATTTTGAATGCTTATCTTATATGTCTTAGGTTTACATGAGGAATCACCATAAAGAAGACAGTTCAGGTTGGGAGATGAGTTTCAGGAAGAGTTCAATCAGGGGGAGCAACCCCAGATGGAAATGTACCTTTTCCATTGATGACAAAGGGGGAGAGATTTATCAGATGCAAAGGTAAATGCTTAGAGAAAGAGCATAGAGGCATGGTTCTAGGGGGAGGGATGGTACTAGGGGGAGCATGAGTGATATGACTTCAGTATTGCATCAGAGTTTTTCCATCAATGCCAAAGGGGGAGATTGTTGATTATTTGGGTTGGTTGTCATTGATGTCGACCCTTGAAGAAAGTTTGGTAGGGAATTCCGGTAGCACAAAGGTTTGGGTAATGGACCCAAGTTTGTTTGATGTATAATGGTATGAGTTTTAATATATTTGAAGGTAATACTATTCTATATGGATAGTACATGTCATTCCATTACCAATGGTATGTGGAACGTCACATAAATCCTCACGTTTAGAGAGTTATGGCCATGTGAAGTTGGAGAACCCTCATGAGTCATCTAGAATCCCCAAAAGGTCAAAGTAGTCAAAGTGGTTGCAAAGAATAAATTATTGAAATAATAAAGTGAAGTGATGAGTGTACTTTAAGTCAAAGTGGATACAAAATAAATTATTTAAATAATAAAGTCAATGGAGAAATTACTAAGTGGACAAGTGGGTAGAAGTGGGTTAGCCATAAAATAAGGAAAGTGGTTTATGATGGTTAGAAGGTAACCCCTTGAGGAAGCTACATAAAAGTATAAATAAGAGGCAAGGGTCTCTCATTTAATGAAACTTGAGCATATTGAAAATCTACAAGTGACTGAGGTGACCAAAGGATATCTAAGGTGAATTTTAGAGGGAAGGTGAAGTAAAGAAGGCCGAAATTCAAGGGAGGATAAATTCTTTTGATGATGCTTTCTAAGGTATGTTATTTACATGTCATCTCACCATTTTTTAAATAACGTTTTTTATAGAAAGATTCAGACCGCAAAATATGGATTCCATTGAGAAAATATATACAATTAATTGTGATAAAAATTTCATCTTGTGAGTCGTTGTATTTTTGGAGTTACACTCCATGGAAAATAGGGTTTGTGGGTAGTCCCAAAACTAGTCTAAAACAGGTGTTTCGGGTAAAAACATCATAACTTCTTCATAACATATCCAAATTCAGTAAGACAAAATGTATTGGTTAGAGTACAATATTTAGTATTCTGTGTACCATTTTTAGATCCATACAAAAAATATTCTGTGCGGGGCACTCTATACAAGTTCACTCTCTATAATAAGCCATAATTCAACAAGGTATTCCATTTTTTCTATAACTCATTTTATGAGAGGTTCCAAGTATTGAAACTTGGAGGAATTGCATAAAAGGCACTAAATAAAATTGTGTACTATTTTCATATCTTTATTCATTACAGGTACATAGTTATGATTATTTCAAGTTAGGGTTGTTGACTAATCCAAAATTAGTCATGCGAGACTAAAGTAAAGTTTGATGAAAATGCTAGTGTCTTGTTGTTAAAGTTAAGGAAGGTTTGCAAGTATGTGATCATATACACCATGTCTATTATAGAGTTACAAATCATATTTGGATGATGAAATTGATGAGGGATTTTGGTTGGCACATACATGAGGGGTATAGTTGATGATGATGATACATCTTGATGAGTCATAGTTTATGTGTTTTTGATGCATGATTGGTAAATATTTGGTGCATGGTTGATGCACTCGTTGATGGTAGAGGTTAAGGTACAGGTTGGTGCATGGGTGATGCACTTGTTTATGGTACAGGTTGATTACAGGTTGTCTGGTATAGGTTGTTACAGGTTGTTTGGTGCAATTTGATTGGTACATGTTTATAACAGTATATCTCATAGTGATAGTGTGACAGTGATTCCATCATTCTACTTCTATGACATGGCAGTTGGATGGGGCAAAGACAGGTGGTTGTATCCACCTTCTAATTGTAGCCAGAGAACATAGGGGGTTGTAGCCTCCTCTGGTTGTAGATAGAGAATTGAGGATTTGAAGCTTCCCTCAGGTTATATCCTGAGAAAATAGGGGGTTGGAGCCTCCTTCCAGTTGCAGCTAGAAAACAAATGAAGTTGGTGCTTCCAATGAATGTAATTCTTAAATACATATAAGAAAAATAATTATGTGGTTTTCTCATGCTTTGGGATTCCACGTAAAGACACTGGTGTACTATGTATATGTATGATTGCTCATTTGTTGATTTCTCATTTACTCTGAAAATATTGGATGATAATGCTACATTGATATATCACTTGCATTTTATGGTTAAAAATGATTAAATTTCTCTATTACTGATTCACCCCCCCTCTTAGTAATCCAACAATTTTCTATTTTATTTTGTCCGAAATTCGGTGAGAATTTGTTGGATTTGAAGATTTGAGTGGTTTTAATTATGTATAATCCAAATGCTCCACAGGTTGTTTAGCAGGCTGAATGTATTCTTGAATTCATAAATGCAATTTAAACAACAAAAAAATGTGATTTCATGAAGATTTATGTCGTCGGATATCAACGAAAAAAGAGAATATTTAGAACAATTAGACAACACCTGATTCTTTTGTAGGATAGTTATGTGAGAGGAAGCGGATACGATTACCTTAATCTAACTATGATTACAAAAGGCTAAGAAGTTGAAATTGATTAAAAATATTTTAAATGTTTGTAAGGAGACATTAAATGAACTTGAAAATCAAAATCATTTAACACTAATATTGTTCTAATGATATTTATTTTAAGAAATTAATGTTGCAAGTTTGATGTTTAAAATGATGTGATAAATTATCTCAATGCATTTGAATGTCATGTTTAGAGAAGTAAATACTTGAATATATTCAATATACTCTTCTCTAAATATTTTCACAAATTATCATTAAGGTGAATATTTCCCTATTTAGTATGATAATCTAAAGTACTCAGTAACACACTAAAATATAATCTAAAGTACTCAGTAAGACACTAAAATATAAATTAGTTATAATATAATTTGTTTATATTTCTCATTACGTTCAATGTTTGGTAAACTGATAAAGATCTTGAGTATTTGGTGCATGGGATAATCTCAAAGTTCTTAACTACTATATGAGAGCACACTTCATGTTTAAAATATTGAAATACTGTAACTTCGAGGAATATTCTACCTAAGAGGGAGTGTTGAATGATATTTCTATATTATATTTATTAATTAGGCCCTATTGTGCCTTTGTAAAAGTCATCCCTTTTGTGCCTTGAAAATTAAATGTAAATTAAAAGGGTAAAGTGACATGTCGGCCCAAACCTAATTAAGGGAGGCCAAACTACTATTTATAAAAGATGCTAGCACCTCATTTGAATACTTACTCATGTTCTCTGCAACAAGAGGAAAAAGTGTGCAAGTCTTGGAGGAGTAGCTGTTGCAACTAGGGGTGACGTCAAGGAGGGTTTTGGTATATCTCTTTGTATCTCTTAGTTAAGTGGTGCTCTACTCTTTCCTAGTGAAGGATTAGAGGAGGATATTCTAGTTTGTTTTTGGTCTATCTATATTAAAGAAGTTTTTGCTGGGTTTTCTTCCCCATGAGGGTTTCCCAGGATAATCTGTGTGTCTCTATTGTTTCTGTGATTGCCTCTCTTTCAATGATCTTATTTATGCAACTAATGTGCTAAATGATTATAATAATAAATAAGAACCGTAACTGTTAGCTTTATAATTAAAAAATCAACATGGTATCAAAGCAGGCCTAAAAGAGACCAACTCATAGTTTTTAAGAAGTGACTAGCCTCAACACACCCTCTCCAAAATCCAGTTTTCAGTATTGCAGCTGATGCAGAATTAGGGTTTCTGCATAAAACTTAAGTGTGTCATTTTCCCTTTTTAAGGAGGACGCTGTGGGAAGTAACCACATACAGGAGCTCGACCTAGGAGGGTGCATCTAGTCCCTAGATCAAAATTCTAAAATTTGAAGTTTGAGAAATTAGGGTTTCCTCATAAAACCCTAAGTTGCAGTTGCAGTTGAAGTACTAGTTGTAGTTGCAGTTGCATTTGTGGTTGAAGTATCAATTGTAGCATCAGTTGCAGTTGTAGTGCCAATTCCTTCATGCCATTTGCAACACGAGCTGCAGTGCCAACACCAGCTATAGTACCAGTTGCAGTGAAAGGTTTTGTAAAGTGTTGGGACTAATTTTTATTTTCCTAGTGCGCCTTACCCTAGAAAATCTCCAGCTAACTTTAAGTTACAAGTTTGTTGTTGGGTATTTTACCCTATGGACTAGTAAGCTAGGGTTCTAAGCCTACATGCAGATCATGACCCTTTAGATTTAATCTTTATCCTTCTACCCAAAATCTCAACCCCTTTTCTCAGGCAAACACAGTAAGAATGAACTAACCTTATTTTCCGAAGGTTGAAGT
>ML787349.1:1193034-1205820 GCA_009831015.1 Picea engelmannii | reverse complement strand
GCCCAGTAAGAAGTTAGGGCGCGGGTTGCTTGTTTTCAAGTGAATTTTGAGGAATTACTCAGCATGGCTTTGGCTAGGAAGAGGCATGAGTTGGCCTGATGCCAGGTAAACCTGTATGGTGCATTTTAGGGTTATAACAAAGTTGAAGCACCTTTGAAGTTTTAAAGGTTTGTTATTTCTTACCGCCGTTGTTGTATGGTGCCACTACCTATTGATGCTATCATAGGTATGTAATTACATATGTTCAAACTATATCATTATTCTAAAGGTATTTGTAGGATAAATGGTCTTTTTTCTAAACAACAATCATAGATCCAAAAGGATCTCAGATCCAACACATTCAGTGGAACATTGCACCCCAGGTTTGATTAATTTGACATGTCTCTATTTGTTATGGAATTATTGTGATCTTATGAACATCTAGGTTGTATTTTGATTTGTTGAAGTTATGGCTATCATACTAATCATTGGTCAAAATTAAATTCAAAGTATTAGATTGATTAAATTTGAGATTATAGAGTTTATTCTCTAACCCAGTTTTCTGTCAAGAAAGAATATTATCTTAGTAAAGAGGACAGGTTGAACAAAATACTTGTCATATTGACTGAAGGAGACTCGAAATAAAAACAACACACTCATTCTTGAGGACAATACTCTAGGTTCTATTTTTGATTGATTAAATTGATAAGATTCAAATTTACACATATCAAGTTTGATAACTGCTAAACACTATAGTTGTGGTAGAAATCTTTGAAATTTTTTATTATTGAATACTTGGTAGCATGTGAACATTATTGAGACAAATGCTTACTATAATCATTTACTAGATATAACTAACATCTCCTCTAGGAGAAACTTCTTGTTTTTTTTCCAGGTCCATGGAGGAATGATTGATCACACCACTAGAAGAGTGTTTCTCTCATTCCTTATTATTGTATTTCTTACTTTTTACCCTTGTTTCAGGCATCTCACAAGTGATAACTCTGAAGGAGCTACTGTGACGATTTTTCTCACTATTGTTTTTATTATTATTATAAAGAGTATTATTCTTGTCTATTGTTTCTCTTGTTTCGGGCAGGTCACAGGTGATAACCCCAAGGGAGCTATAGTGATGACTGCAGGAGGAAACATATTAGATGAGACATGAAACATACTATCCAAGTTGTATACATGACCATATACATCCATTTACTGAAGAAGAAGAAGAAGAAAAGGCTACTTTTTCTAGATACTCAACATCTCATATGAAGACAAATCATGAGGAGTAGAAGGATCCAAAGATAACAAAACAAATCCTTCTAGTGCAGTTGATCACTCTTCAGATCATCATGAAGATTTAATAGCACCAGAAGGGCCTGCCCATAATCAATGCAGTAACCAAGAAGATACCAACATGGTCCCATGACACTTTGCAGGATGCAAAGCCATATATCATTGATGTGCCATATCACAGGGAGAAGATGGATCCGAAGATTATATAGACTCAGAGGGATTCAAGCTTGAGAGGGAGCATGGAGAATCAGAGTGAGCCCGATCTCATAAAGGATTAGATGGTAAAAAAAGAGATGTCTTCCAATATGGACAGACATATTCCATGAGTTGAGAATACTAGATCATAGCTTCAGAGACTTCTAGGAGATTTCAAATATCCTAGAATGATTCCCTTGTTTCAGTGACAGAGGAGGAATCCAGTCAAAAGGACTAGGATATGGATTTTTCCTCGAGACTAGAAGGGAAGTCAGTGGTGACTTCCAATATTGATCTAACAGATCAAGCATGTTGCATATAAAAATATAAATATGTACAAATCCTAATTTGTGTCTAGAGGATTCTTCAAGCAAGAGGGAGAAGACTATGACGAGACACTTGCTCCAGTTATAAAAAAACATATATATATATAGAACAACCACGATCCATTAAAAGAAATTGATGTAGTTTTAGATTTAGAGGGATAAAATGAATCTATCATCGTAATGCAGTAGAGGCTGGGCTACTCTCATAGTTCAACAACTCCAGTGAGAATGGAGCAATCATTCTCAGTTTCAAAAAAAGCAGTTGCAGGTGCAAAGTCCCAGTTCTAGAAGGAACAAGTTTAAGAGAGAATAGAGGACATACTCTTAAGTAGTGAGATAGATAATGATTTACATAAATCACATAGAAACAACACATGATTATGTAGATTGAGTTGCAACTGAGAAAGTGTACAAGGTTGGTACATTGTGATGTGAAAATTTGGTTTCGAAGTACAAGACAAAAAGACTCATGCCTGCAAGTTGAAACAAGCTCCAAGAGCTTGGTATGGAAGGATTGATAGTTTTTATGATGAGATTGGGATTTACCAAGAGTAAATTTGATCCCAACCCTTACTTCAAGATTGCAAATGATGGACCAGTTATATTGCTACTATATGTGGATGGATTATTCTTGATAGATGAAGAAAATATCATCACAGATTGTAAGAAGAAGTTTGTCATTGAATTTGAAATGAAGGACTTAGGCCTGATGTACTATTTCTTAGGTCTTGAAGTATGGCAGAGCCCATAAGATATTTTCCTTAGTCAAGGAAAGTATGCTGTGGAAATTTTGAAGAGATTCGACATGATGTACTATAGAGCCATGTCCACTCCTATGGAGAAGAGTTTGAATTTATTGGATGATACTTCATCAACAATAGTTTATGTTACTCTATACAAACAAATGATTGGTTCGTTGATGTATCTGAGGAATACCATACTAGATATATGCTTTGTTGTGAACACCTTGAGTCAGGTTCTCGTGTAGCCCAGACATGTTCACCTTGTATCTAAAAATCATGTGATGAGATACCTTAAGGGTACGCTGGACTATGGCCTCTATTATACTGAATATTGTGACCTCATATTGTATGGCTATACTGATTCAGATTGGGATGGAAGTTCTCCAGATAGAAAAAGGACTTCAGGGTGTTGTTTTAGTTTAAGGTCAGCGATGACTTCATGGCAAAGCATGAAGAAATCTAGTATTTCTCTCAGTATGATAGAAGAGGAGTACATTGCAACATGCTCCACAAGTTGTGAATCCATATGGATTCAAAATTTGTTGACAGGTATATTTGACCTAGAGATGGATTCTACCATGATCTTTTGTGATAACCATAGTTTCATAAATATGATAGAGAACCCAATGTTCCACAATAAGATGAAGCACATTGAGATTTGGTACCACTACATTCGTGATATGGTAAAGAAGGGAGTTTTGAAGCTTCAGTATGTTGGCACAGATGAGAAAGTAGCAGATGTGTTGACTAAGCCTCTGTCTCATGTGAAGTTTGAGTACTTTCAAGACAAGCTTGGTGTAATCCGAAAGGACTTCCCTCGAAAGGGGGAGTGGCGCTAATGATACTATGGTATCTCGATCACCAGTAGGGAATCGCGTTAGGATTTATATCCTAGGGGATTGATCATCCCTGGATAGATCCTGTAAGGTCCAGATGGATGGTCTGTCAGAGTTCCTATGTATGTATATACTTTTTGTGGTCAGTAGTGTGGCAACTAGTTAGGATTTATATCCTAGGGGATTTTAATATCCCTGGACAGATCACGTAAGGTCCGGATGGACAGTTTGTTGGAGTGCCCACTATTTTTTTGTTGTTGTTGCTGCAGTTCATGCTCCTATCTCATTATGTTGCCATCAATGTTGTTTTTCCATCTTCGTGTTGTTGATACTATTGTTCTAACTTCATGTTGTTGATGTTAATGTTCCAGCTTCATGTTGTTGATGATGATGATGTTACTCCATATCTGCACTGTAGATGACGACGATGTTCAATTTCTACTGATGTTGATGATGAGAAAAACTTTGTATGATTTATAGATATGACAGACAATGTTCCAGATGTTGATGATGATGTCTCCTCCTATTGATGTTGTACTAAGTCCAATCAGTTGTTATTGTTGTTTTCAGTAGAATACCCTTCTTGTTAAGAGGGAGTGTTGAAATATTGTAACTTAGAAGAATATTCTACCTAAGAGGGAGTGTTGAATGATATTGTTATATTATATTTATTAATTAGGCCCTATTATGCCTTTGTAAAAGTCGACCTTTTTGTGCCTTGACAATTAAATGTAAATTAAAAGGGTAAAGTGACAGGTCGACCCAGACCTAATTAAGGGAGGCCGGACTACTATTTATAAAGGAGGCTAGCACATCATTTGAACACTTACTCATGTGCTCTGCAAAAAGAGGAAAAATTGTGCAAGTATTGGAGGAGTAGTTGCTACAAATAGGGGTGACATCAAGGAGGGTTTTGGTCTATATCTTGGTATCTCTTGGTTAAGTGGTGCATGTTCGACAACACAGGTATTCCAACAGAGGACGAACACCTTCAGTAACCTCTCAAATAACCAGATCAAAGATCAACACACCGATGTTTTCACGTGGTAAAACCCCTACGAGGAAACATCCATGACCCCAGCCAACACGACCACTTGGAGCAGTTTATTAATGAAAATAAAAAGATTACAAAGAGATTTTACAAGATATTTTCTCACAATCAATCATCGATAAATGACCCTACATGCTCTTTAAATAGAGATCATGGACCAATCGGGTGTTAAGACATAGATCAATGGCCATTAAGATCAAGGAGAGTATGAACCATCGGATCACTCTATGTCGGGAACATATCATGATCGTCAGATTTCCTAACTACAAATGCATACTAAAGAAACAAACTAAGAAACACACTTTTACCTAATGACACATTAGACCAAGTAGATCTTAACTAAGTCCTAAGTGTCTAAATATCCTAACATCCCCCCTTAAGAACAACTTGGGATATGATTGAAGGATTTACAATAGTGACACAATAGGATAAGGAAGGAAGCATTAGAGCCTATCCCCCTTTAATGAAAACTTCCTGAACTCCTAACATAGATCGAAGTTTGGAAAAATTCACTTTTGTAAGAGACTTTGTGAAAATGTCGGCAACTTGATCTTTTGTAGGACAAAAGAACACTTCAATAACTTGATCATGAATGAGATTTCTGATGAAGTGCATGTGGAGATCGATATGTTTTCTACGCTGATGTTGAACTGGGTCTTTGGAGAGCTTGATGACACTCTGATTGTCGAACCAAAGTCTGGTCGGATGCTGCTGCTGGAATCCAAACTCTGAAAGGATCTGTCGAAGCCACAAGGCTTCTTGACTTGCATTTACCACTGCTCGATACTCTGATTCTGCTAAAGAAAGTGCAATAGCATGTTGTTTCTTACAAGCCCAAGTGACAGGTCCTGAACCAAGGCTGAAAACATAAACTATAGTAGACTTCTGATCATCAAGGTCGCCAACCCAATCTAAATCAGTGAAACCAACCAATAAAGGAGTCCCCCTTGAACTATAATGTATCCCAAACTGAACTGTACCACAGACATAGCGAAGTATCCTTTTAGCTGATTTCCATTGGCTTTCATGGAGTGTTTTCATATACCGGGCAACAAGACCAACAAAAAAGGAAAGATCAAGACGGGTATGAGTCAAGTATAAGAGGCTACCAACTAACTGACGGTACAGGGTGGCATCAACTTCATGAGAAGTACAGGTGGCAGTAAGATTGAATCCATACTAGAAGGGAGAAGGGTTTGGTTTACAATCATCCATGTGAAAGAGACGAAGAATATCACAAGCATACTTAGACTGGGAAAGAAAAATTCCTTCATTGGTTTTCAAAACTTGGAGTCCAAGGAAATAGTGCAAAAAGCCTAAGTCTGTCATTTCAAATTTCTTCTTAAGGCTGGTTTTCACATGGTTTAAATTTTTTGAGTCACTACCAGTAAGGATAAGGTCATCAACATAAAGGAAAAGGATTATGAGATGGCTTCCTACTTTCTTGGTATAAACATTAGGATCAGTATGGCATCTAGAGAATCCAGTGTCAATAAGAAAGTTGTCCATTTTGGCATACCAAGCTCGGGGAGATTGCTTAAGACCATAAAGAGATTTCTTAAGGAGACAAACAAGGCTAGAGTCATTCTGGACATAGCTAGGAGGTTGTTCCATGTAGATTTATTCTTTCAAATCACCATGCAGGAAGGTGGATTTAACATCCATCTGATGGACCTCCCATTTATGTTAGGTAGCAAGGGCAAGAATAAGGCAGATAGAATTCATTTTGGCTACAGGGGAAAAGGTTTCATTATAGTCAATTCCTTCAACTTGGGAGAATCTTTTGGCAACTAACTGAGCCTTGTTTCTTTCAACACTTCCATATGATGCATACTTAGTTCTATAGACCCATTTACATCTGACAAGTTTTCTTCCTTTTGGAAGAGGTACAAGATCGCAAGTATCGCTTTCCATTAAAGAATGATACTCTTCATTCATTGCTGTATCCCAATCTGGATGACCTGAAGCTTCTGCAAATGTATCTATATCACGAGTCTCTGAAACTTGAGCCAAAAGAGAAGAGGCTCGAAGGAACTGTGAACGTGTTCGACACTGATCTCAAGTATCATCGACAAGATCACCAGCTGTTTCTCATGTTGAATGGACCCATCTAGGAAGTGATGGAACTGGTGCTTGTTCAGGTTCAAAG
The DNA here is from genome assembly GCA_009831015.1 of Picea engelmannii. Classification (NCBI taxonomy): domain Eukaryota; kingdom Viridiplantae; phylum Streptophyta; class Pinopsida; order Pinales; family Pinaceae; genus Picea; species Picea engelmannii. The sequence continues at coordinate 1,199,248 of ML787349.1, read as the reverse complement.
GAATCATCTGGAGAAAGGCCAACAGGTGGAGGTAGATTTTCATTCTCACTTTCATTATCTGAATAAGAAATCAAAATAGGAATAGAAGAAGGCACAAACGTCGAAGATGGATCGCAGGACGAAGAAGGAACAACTGCTGAATTAGACTCGCAGGCCAAGAGATTTTCATCAAATTTAACATCTCTTCTAAGAATAGTTTCATTACAATGTGGTTGAAGAAGTATATAACCTTTGACATCTTTAGAATAACCAACAAATATATACTTCTCACTTTTAGGCTTCAATGCTTTCCTTTTCTCATCGGTGATGTGAGCCCATGCTATACTGCCAAATACACAGAAGTGACTTACATCTAGTTTAATTTTAGTCCAAGCTTCTTCCGATGTTATATTTTTAAGAGCCTTTGTGGGAGTGTGATTTATTATGTAATTTTCACAGTTGATGGATTCTGCTCAATACTTTAGACTTAATCCCTTAGATTGGATCATACAATTAGCCATTTCTTTTATTGTGCGGTTCTTTCTCTCAGCAACACGATTTTGTTGTGGTGTATATGGAACAGTGTGTTGCATTTCGATGCCCTGTGTAGTGCAGTAACTTGTAAAATTATTGTTTACATATTCACCTCCATTATCTGTTCTTAACCTTTTAATTTGATGTGCAAATTTATTTTCTACAAGGGCCTTGTAGGCCAAAAACTTGTCAAAAACTTCGCTCTTAAGTTTTAAGAAGTAAACCCAAGTACATCTAGAAAAGTCATCAATGACAGTTAAGAATACTTGCACCCAGAAAAAGAAGGAGAAGAAAGTGGACCACACAAATCACTGTGAACAAGATGCAAAGGACCTGAGGCATGCCAAGAGGCATGTTTGTCAAAACTGTCCCAATGATGTTTTCCGAGAACACAACCGACACAAACACCATCTCTGCATGAAACAAGAGGAAGACCAATCACCATCTTTTGATTACATAGATGTTGCAATGAGTGATAGTTTAGATGAACAAACCGCTCATGCCAAAGTTTGCTCAAGTCATCGCTATGAGCAACAAAAACTGATGAAAAAGATGATGACCCAAAGTTGTCAAATTTGTACAACCCGGTAATATCATCAACAATTCTAGTTGCAATAACATGCTTAGGATATTTTAGATCCTTGATTACAACTTGGTGAGGTGAAAACTCTATGGTTTTACCTTCACCTGAATGAGTGATTTGATATATTGATAGAAGGTTACAAGAAAGACTTGGAACACATAATACATCATTGAAATGACCATTTTCTACTTGAACTGTTCCAGATCCTTCAACACTAAGAGATCTATCATCACCAACAAATAGTTTTTTGGTGTTACATTCATTTAGAGTGGAAAATACGGCTTTATCCTTAGCCATATGATAAGATGCTCCATAATCAATAAGCCACTCATCAGAAGTAGAAGTAGAAGTAGAATTTGTATTGAAGGAGAAACCAGAAGAAGAAAGTGCATGTCCATGAGAAGAAGAAGAAGAAGTAGAATCAATACTGATGTTGTTCTTCTTCATCGCTGCCATCTTCTTGAAACATTTGGACTCATCATGACCATCTTTATGAAAAAAGTTGCAATGTCTGTTAGTATTCTTACTTTTATATTTTTCTCCTTTGTCACCATTAGGAATGGAAGTTGTCTGAGTGGGTTTGGGACCCTTATGTTACTTGTTTTTGTAGCGAGGATGTTGCTTCTTGGGATACTTGGGTTTATCTTTTTGCTGGGAAACTAGGGCTTTGTTAGAGGTACCTACAATGTTGATCACTCCAAGTTGTACAAGCTTATCTTCCTCTCTAATCAAAGCAACACAAAAGGATGCAAGAGTTATTTTTTCATAAGATTTCCCTAGATCCTCTCTCATGGAATAAAAGGTAGATAGAAACATAGAATATGCACTACCTAGCTTAGAAAGAATAAGATAGATGCAACGCTCTTCCTCCATTTTTATCTTACATTCTTCACATAAAATTCTGAGTGTTTTAAACCTAGATAGATAGTCTCCAAGGCAAGAAAAATCACTTGGTCTCAAGGTCAGTACTTGATTTTGTAACTGTTGTGCTCGAATAATATTGAGTTTACCAAACATAGATTCAACCTTGTCCCAAGTTTCTTCGGGGTCATCAATTTCTTGGAGGTGGTATCTTAAATCAGGAGAGATGGACATTCTAATTAGTCCACATGATTCATCAGTCCTATTAGCCCATTTGGATTTCTTATTGATGCAGGAGCATTGTATAAAGCCAAAGACAGACGCCTAACCAAAGGAGATAGCTGGAAAAACACCAACACACATTTTGAAGTGTTTTGAAGATTTATGAATGAACATTAATGTAATACATAGGGAAGCGTACTTACTTTTGTGTTTTGGAGATTGTACATAGATCTTGAGCGTTGCTCTCATCTGTCAAATGTAGAGGAATTTATGCGTAATGAATGCAAGTAGGTAGATTTAATATAATAGATTAGACAATTTTAGGAGCGTAGGAGGTAGGAGGGAAAACAGATGATAGACACCCTCAACCCTTGTATCATTGTAACATAATTCAGAATTCATAAGTTGTAGAGTTGCAGAGAGGAATATAGGAGGACAAAGAATTTTATGCATTTTAGTTGCTATTGGCCATGTACAGGAGCACTGGATTCAATAGAAGAAATTTTTGATTCCAATCTATGTGTTAGTTATGGTTGTTGGAACCACCTGTTAAATGGTATGTTGCAGGCTTGTTTGCATTCTCTGTGTGCATTTTATTTCAATGCCAATGTGTGTGTGTATGCTCTAGAATTCTATGTTGAGTGTTTGAATTTTGGATAAGGGGTGAATGAGTTTCAATTGTTTCTCTTTCTGAGAACTCCTGCAAAGAGTGCAGTGGAGGGTCTGCAAGGAGTGCATCGACCAGGTTCTATGTTTCATCTCAGAACCCTCAGAGGATATTCAAATTGTGTCGTTACAAGAAAAGAGTACTAGCAGAGCACAGAGCTGTGCAAGGTGTGTGTAGGCTGGGTGGAGTCTTGGATTTTACAAATCCAAGAGATAAATTGAGAGACTGCTGTTGCAAGGAGTGCACGGAGTCAAAGACCCTAAATAACCAGAGGTTATTTGAAATTTTCCACAAGGAGTGTGTGTAGGGACCCTTTTGGAGGCCTTGAGTTTGCAAGTGGAAGCTCAGGAGGGTTAGAACCTCTCAATTGTTCCAAGGGGAGAAAGAGGTTGAATTGGTTCGCAGGAGTTAAGTTATGGAGGAAGGAAGCCAAGTCATTTGGCCAAAAGTCCTTGAGAAGTTGAATCGGATAGTTGAATCGCTTCAGGAGGAAGTGCTAAAATCCTGTGAACTGTTTGATCTCTTAGAACAATGAAGAGATTAGGATGGAGTGAATTTTCAACACCCATAAGCTTAGGAGGAGTAGTGTCTGTCAGATCTGGATCAACAAGGACTGTTGATCTCATATGTGAAGTCACATATCAGAATTTGGGGAATCGAGTGACCAGTGGTTTGGGTCAAGTGTTATAGATTTCTGATTGGTGAAATCCTGATACAACCAGGACCGTTGGATCGAGGGAGGAATACAACCACCGATCTCGCCAAAGTTACGATTTCGGAGTTAGGTATCCATAGAGGAAGAGGAACGACTGTTGGTTGCCTACTTGAGTCGCGAAAGCCAAAAAATCCATGTGGACAGGTGGCAAGAACTCACCTCGTAAGTAGAGTAAAGAAGAAGTGACAGGTGGCGCACACCCGTCGCTTTAAGTAAAGTCAACCTTTGTTGAAGGATCACATTTCAGGGATTTGCAAGGGGAGGGCACGAGAATTTGGTGCTCCAACTCACAAAATCACGAGTTGCGAAAGGTGCCTGCATAAGGCTTGGCTGTGGTCCTATAGAAAAAGGGGCTGAAGAGAGGGGCTTACACTTTAGCCCATTTGCATTTCGCGTTTCGGCTATTTCCAAGGGACAGAGCATAATATTCGAAGCGCCCCAACTCACGAGACCCAAAATCATTTACGAGATTAGGCAAGGAGTTTAATTAATCCTTGTCGAGGTTTAGAGAAGATCCTATGCAGATCTCGGCCTGAGGGCAGGAGGTTTGCACTAGTTGTGGTATCAGAGCCCAGAACAAGTTCTTTTCTTTCTGTAGTAGAGAGAAGAGAGGAATTCTATAGCCATGCCATCGAGAAGAAGAGAAGGGGAAATGCTTGATCCTGCAGTGGAAAGAGAAATGCGTGAATTACATGCCAGGCTTTATGCTATGGAGACATCACATAGGCGCACAGTGAACGCTGGGGATATCAACGAGGATGAAAGTGAAAATGAAGCTGAAAATGAAGAATTTGCAGTCAAAGATGCTGCGGAAGAACGCTTATTCAAGGTTGTTGCTAGGATAGGTGCTAGGGAAAAAATGGACATTCCAATTTACGAAGGCAACTTGGATGTTGAAGAGCTTCTAGACTGGATTAGAGCTCTAGACAAATACTTCGACTATGATGATGTCGAGGAAGACAAGAAAGTCAAACATGCCATTACTAGACTTAAGGGGCATGCAACACTGTGGTGGGATGAACTGTAGGCTGATAGACGTTGCAAGGGAAAGCAGAAAATCAAAAGTTGGGATAGAATGGTTGAAAAAATGAAAGCCAAGTTTATACCTAGAGATTATCAAATAAATGTGTTTCGGAGGATGCAAAATTTGAGACAGAAGTTGATGTTAGTGAAATAATACACCGAAGAGTTCTATAGGATAAACATCAGAGCAGGTCATTAGGAAAGTGATGACGAGCAAGTTTCCAGGTGTATGAATGGTCTATGGTATGACATTCAGGACGAGATGAGCATGATGACCATACGAACCATAGAAGATGCTTATCAGATGGCTCTGAAAGTTGAAGAGAAGCTGAGCCAGAAGCAAGGTCAAAGAGGCCGAGGCAGAAGTCAAAGCAGAGGCAATACGGTTGCCCATGACAGAACTCAATTTCCTAAAGAAGAGGGGAAGAAACCTCAAACTCAACCTGAGAGAGGAGGAAGCTCACAGGGGAGGCAGTATGCTGATAGAAATACTTTTCCTTGAGTCAGAGGAAGAGGAAGAGGTAGAGGAGGCAAAGTGAAATGCTTTGTCTGTGGAAAAATTAGACATAAATCCTATGAGTGTCCAGATAGGAATAAATATGGTGGTGAAAGTCACATTTCCGAGGCTCAAGGACAGAATGTTGAGGCAGAGGATGCTGAGGGCAGAAGATCTTTGATGATGAGGAAAGTTCTCTTGAAACCAGAAAGGGAGCCAGAGAACCCAGCCCAAAGAAACAGTTTGTTTTAGACTGCTTGCAAAACCAAAGACAGGGTATGCAAGGTTATAGTAGATAGCGGTAGCACAGATAATCTTTTATCTACGGAAATGGTAGAAAAAATGGAGCTCTAACTGGGTAGTTCATAAGGCACAATACTTGCTAAGGTTTTGCAAATGGGGTAGCAAGCTAAGTGGGCTTGATTGTGGGAAAAAATCCACAGTTAAGCGCGCTTGAGCCAGAGGCATCTTCGGATGGGTGATCACCTGGGAAGTCCTGGTTACCAGGTGCAGGCCCCGGAAGTGATGATTGATGCTATGCGATTCATTTCATTGGTTTCAATCCCATTTCTTCACCCCTGTGAGCATCACCCGATGCAATGAGTGCTAAGTGGACTATTCAAATCATGAGAATTATTGGTCATTTGCGACTAATACTCATGAATATGGGTCATAGATTAATGACTTACACTACGCAGTTAATCCCAAAAATAATATCTAATATCTTGCACTGTAGAAGCCCCTATATGCTTAAATAATAAGAGTTAAGGGAGCTCTAACTGGGTAGTTCATAAGGCAAAATACTTGCTAAGGTTTTGCAAATGGGGTAGCAAGCTAAGTGGGCTTGATTGTGGGAAAAAATCCACAGTTAAGCGTGCTTGAGCCAGAGGCATCTTGGGATGGGTGACCACCTGGGAAGTCCTGGTTACCGGGTGCAAGCCTCGGAAGTGATGATTGATGCTATGCGATTCATTTCGTTGGTTTCAATCCAATTTCTTCACCCCTGTGAGCATCACCCGATGCAATGAGTGCTAAGTGGACTATTCAAATCATGAGAATTATTGGTCAGTTGCGACTAATACTCATGAATATGGGTCATAGATTAATGACTTACACTACACAGTTAATCCCAAA